>OMNV01026157.1:0-10261 GCA_900303265.1 Brotula barbata | reverse complement strand
ATTTAATAAAATTGAATGCAACTTTATGCGTGCATTTTTTTAAGTAGGACATACATTTTTTTAAAGTATGACTAACGTCTGTTAACTCATCTGAAGCGAGAGAAAAGTTTGTCCTGCGTTTATGTCCTTCATCCCAGCGGGATATTTCGATGCAAATGAAACATGGCGTGTATCGAAGTGCCGCTTTACATTTGTCCGTTTGTGCCATTTTTTCATTTCATATTAAACATACCGCAGACTCTGCTCTCTCCACAAAGGAAAATTCCTTAAACGTACGGTATTCCTCATCTTTTTTACTTTTGGGTATCTTTTCCGTCTTCAAGGTTCGAAGCAGATAAACTAGCTAGCTACCTGACGAAGGGGAGGAGTTTATCTCTTGACCTTACAACGACCCCTGTCGCTCCGCATCATCCAATGAAAAATGATTTCTGGTGTCGACAAATTAAAATAGATCAAAATATTTTATATTTGGAATTTTATTTTCAAAACTAATATCTGGTAAATGTTTTAATTTAAACTGACACAGTAAAATTATGTATGACTTGTTAAGTATCCTGTTAAAAAATGTCAGCTCAAAATTGTCTGCGAGCCGTATGCCGTCTTCGAAAGAGCCATAATTGGCTCGCGAGCCATAGGTTCCCGACCCCTGCTCTATAAGGTCAGCCATCTTCTTGTTTGCATGTTTCATGGCTGGCACAGTCATGGCGATCTGAATGGGTGTTTAGCTTTATTTATGTCATCAAGTAAGATCCTCGTGTCCGATGGCTAAAATCCCTCATCTAGGTGAGAGGTAATGTTCAAAGAACCAAGATTTAAAAGATGCGTGAATATCACGCGATCTCGTGAAAAATGTGACACAAAACTCGATAAAATCAGTTTAAAACAGTGATTCTGATGGCATTTGCTGTCTTGTAGCCACCTTGGTGATCTGTAAAGTACATACAGCCTGTGATTTCTGTGCCACTCCCCTACTCCACCCTCCTGCTCCCCATGAACCGAGATCCCATCATCCAATCCAATACCAAACAAAATAGAAGTCGTTCTCGGCCTTTATGGATTTGGTGGGGTACAGGATTATGTTGAATGCGTTCCAGATTTGTCTTTTTCCTCCTTGTACAGTTTCCTTGCTGGCTCACGTATGGACTTGGCCTCACTACAAGTAAAGTTCGTCATCACAACTTCCTTCAGACTCCTGATTCCAGACTTTTGGCTCCATATCTGTATGTTACAACTCCTTCTGTATAAAATGCTGCGTGGCCCGGCTCCTGTGTACTAAACTAACCTCATAATGCCATGTACTGTATTTCTTCATGTGCCACGGTCAGCAGCATGGAGGACCAGCATCAGTCTCTCTCTCTCTCTTTTTCTCCTTTTCTTTCAAGTCTTGTTACCATTTACCCCTTTAGTACACACCTTCTACTCATCTTTCTTTTTTCGGGGGGGCCACCTCCCTCATTGGGGCCCATCCCACAGGTTGTTGCTGAAATTCATGTCTACGTCCACTACTACACCAAGATTTCTGGCTTGATTGTGGTGACAGGATTCAAAGATGCGCGCTCAATTTTAGTCTTTCATCTTCTAGCCAAAAACAAATTTTCCCTTTTTTTTCCCATTGTTCAGGTCAGAAAGTTCTGCCACATCCAATTGTGGACATGGCCACTGCTCTCATTCAGTGACTGTATGAAACTGTAATCACTGGAGGACACCGTTATGTAAACTGTGTGTGTCATGGAGACTTTGTAGTTTTCAATGTGATCCAAGGGAAACATAGCAAATCATGTGGTTGAAATCAAGACTGTAAATCACTTACGCAGTTGTTTCAGGTCAACAAAGAGCAAAGTTGCAGAAGACAAGCTCTTTACATGATTTTCCCAGGAAATGTTTGATATGGGCATTAATTACCGTTATTTACTTTGAAGAGGTTTGATAACGACAATCTTCATCGTTCTTGCGAAAAGGCCTGAGTGGAAACAAATGTGAATGATCTGCGGTACATCTGATCCATCTAGGCAGAGCATCAACAAGTCAAAGTGTTGACGCCATCTCTAGCTAATGAATTATTTAGAGTTAGGAAATGTCCGACCGTTTCTATTTTAACAGCTGCAGCTCATTTAGCCTTTACGGCGCTGATTTGGTGTGCCAGGAAACTCACAGCCCAATTACACGTGTTGTAAGTGATGACATCTGATGCTACTCAGCTTATCGAATCTGTGTATCCCAGGCAACTAAAGTCACTGAAAACACACACTTTTCTTTATTTTCTCTATTTTATTTTCAAATGCAGCCTTTAACAAAATTTTATTACTTACAGACTACATACAGACGCTGATACAACTACAATAAATAAAACTACAAACTTCAATAAATATGTCACTGAATCATAACACAAATTAGACTATGATGTTTACTTGAGGACATTTTCTTTAAGTGAACCTCTTTGAATTTTAGTTGAATATCTCTGCTTTGGAGTAACAAGCAAAAATGCAGGCTATCCTGAGAAGGAAATAAGATAAGAAATTTAGGGACAGTCAATAAGGTGTTTATATTCAGAGGTAAGGCATCTTCTACCCATATTGATCTGGTCCACCATCTTTTAAGGATGTCTCAATCTACTCATTTCTGCTCTGAGGACCAAGAAGGCTTGCTGGAGGAGCGAGGAAACACATCATCCTACGCCAATGACGCAGATACACCCTTCAGTGGAAGTCTCTGTCTGATTGGACAGATCTGCTACAACTGAACTGACTGCACTGACGCAATCGTGACACTGACCAAATTTACGATCAGACAAAATAAAGCAGAAGCTCAGGAGTCAAACTACCTCCATGATTTAGAGATTATTTTATCTGAGTCATAATGTGGTTAAAATAATCATTTATTTTATTCTTTAATTCAGTTATGAATAATTCACGTTTCATAGTTTACAGTTAGACAAAAAGTGTGTGTATGTGTGAGCGAGAGCCAGGATGTTGAACTTCTTTTAAGTCATCATTCATCAGTCCTCGAGTCTTTTCATTGCATCTGTAGTAGGTGGGAATAAGGTGCATGAAAAGATGAATACAAGGGAAACAAAGATCATCTCAGTCCAAAGCCGTATAGCCTGAAGTCTCGCGACGATACTTTTAGCATCTGGATCATCTTTTGATCATCATGTGGGTTAAGTGTCTGTGAGTCTGTTCCAGACATGCCACTAGATTTAGTTTCGCTCTCTCTTCTTCTCCAGTCTTTCATGACATGCTTCTCCCACTTGAGTAAATTATTCCAGTAAACCGTCTTTACTCGAATAAGCACACACAGCAGATGAAATACTGTAGGCATACAAAGTCCACAAACAACCTGGCAAAAGTCGCAGCAACTAGGCAGGTTATACAGAAATAGGAACAAGCCGCTCAAAGTAGAAACAGACCGAGACAAAAACTAAACAGGCTGCAAACAGCTAAGAGGCTGGAACACGAGGGCAGAGCTCTTATAACAATCTGGGTTGTAGCAAATGATAAGGGAATCAATGAGGTAATATACAACAGAAGCTGAAGGCTGGGGGAAGGAAGCACGGTCTGAGGGCGGACTCTAGGGGACAGAACGGGACATGACAGTGTCCGGAATGAGGAACATAAGCAGCATATTTATTAAGGTTATTAACTGACGATGTCCGTTTCAAATAGCTGCCGACCTATACCATGAAAGTAAAACCAAAAGGTCAACATTGACATTATTGGCAAATCAGAGTCGGACATTCACATATAGGTGTATTCTAATATATAATTTACACTTTATTTCTATTACATTTATTTTCATGTGATGCATATGTAGTCCACAGCAGTCCACAGTGTTACCAATTCACCAAGCAAAATTTCTGTGTAGTAGTAGTATAGTATATTAGACTTCTCTGTCCTTTATGTCGAGAGTCCACAGGATGTTTTTGTATATTGAAGGAATTTTATGGAAATGATAATAAAGTAGAATACAAATAATTGCTCTTACTCTTCCCGTTGTTCTGCAAGGCAATCGTCGAAATACCAACCTAGTAGAAATGTGTAAAAAAAGCAAGTAACAGACAGAGAGATATAGACTGAGACAGACATGAGGAGACACAGAAGTAGAGACAGACGGGGCTAGACACAGAGTCAAAGGTAGAGAGACGGACAAAGAGACAAAAGAAGACACTGCAGTAAACACGGGGGCGTTACCATCGAACAATTACACCATCAAACCACAGTGACTTTGTTTTTTGTTCCAAAATAAGACAATACAAAGACAGCTGTCCTTGTATAAAAGACAGACAGACAGAAGACGCACTTTCTCCCATTCAGAACATAACAGCAATGTTTTAAATGACGTCAAATCCCAGGGCTGCCCTGCCTGCTGGAATGTCCTTTGTATCAAGGAATTTTAATGCCGTACATTCCCTTTGTTGTGTTGACACCAGGGGACAAAACCACCCCTGACCCCACGGGGTACGTACTCAGCTCACCGCCTCGACGCACATGGTAACGTGTCGGAAACCTTTGCCGTTAAGACGTCACAAGTCATTGTGGGAGACATTATTGTCCGGGGACAATGCTTGAAAGAGAGAAAAGACAACAATCCAGATGTCAGATCTCTGAAATGCCTCGGCTCGCCCCCTTTATCATGCAAGTGGGGATCGCTGCGTTTGAACACGCTGATGTTTGTCGTTTTGGAGAAACAAACTTGTCAAGATCGTACCTATGCTTTGTGATTCCATTAACCATTGCCTCAATCTGGATTCTAATGGCTCTGTCATCCCATGGGAACGTTTTCACAAATTATACACATTAAGCACTTCTGAATAAAGATTTGAATGTTAAACGCCGGCTCAATGGTCTGCCAGTAACGGAATGAGGGCGCGAGCACATCGGCTCAACATGTGTACAGACTTGCATTTCCCTCAAAGGAATCAAAGTCCCGGTCTCATGTTTACTGATGTCACACACATGTTCCCAAGTTGGGTCTTCAAACTATAACAACACCAACTACCTTACTAAGCAGGATGAGTGTGTTTCCTTTCACTTAAAACTGCATTTGTACACACACACACAAAAAACCCCAACACACTCTATGGTAGAACAGTTAAAAATAGAAACATGTAAAAAAGATGCACCTCATTTAGAATAGTGACAGATGGACAACGGGCACAAACAAGGGTCAGATAGATACAACTTCCAGCAGAATGTGGAACATAAATCACAACTCACGCCTTCGCGGTGACAGTAAAATAAAACAGTGCTTACCTATAAAAACAGGTCCACTGAAACACTGAAGTTGTGAATAGACACGTAGATCACGTAGATGTCTGATAGCCATCGTCTTCTCCTGTGCTGTGCCATCCAACTGCCATCACGGTCCTCGCACACACACCTGGGGTTTATATGGGGTGGAACCACACACCTGTGAGCGATATCCCAATCGGCACTAGACGACCTTCTCCTGCTCAGCAATCGAAATTCCAACCAACAAAATCTCACGTTAATCAAAAGAAAGTTGTTATTATCATTATTGTTTATCCCTTTTATTTTCAGGGTTTGTTGATTATAGAGTTTACTTTGATCCTGGTTAGACTCTTATGTGCTCTATATGCAAATAAACACAATTTTTCTGAAGGCAGACTTATTTTACTGAATTATTTTATCGAAATGTGTGAAATCAAATGAGTGCACATGAATGAGATAGTGACATAATTAAACATTCTTACCCATTAGTGAGATTTCTCCGAGTGTTGAGCTGCAGACAGTCTGTCTCTATTTGTCAGTTTTGGACAGGAATAGTCTCATCTTATTTTCTGACTCTTGTGTTATCCACCCTGACAGAGGGATGGAGGTCCAAAATTGTATTGAAATGGATTTGATCATTTTCAAACAACAAACGAAAGTAAGCATTGGAAACGACAAATGAAAGTAAGTCTAAAAAATAACGATAAAATATGTTGAATGCTTCTATGTTGACTGTGACATTACTGTATATAGGGCACGTGCAATATCTCAATGCCACTCTACGCAGACCACCTGTTGAAGATCCTTGCACACAACAGCTGTGGAGAAAGAGAAGCATTTCATACTGGAATGTTTGAAATTTACAGCAGCTAGAGAAAAATTTCAAAAAAGTTGCAATAATTTTATCCAGAATTCACAAAACAACTGCAAATAATCCTGGGAGAAAAGACAAAAAGCAGCTGGCAGGACAATACGTTTACGAGAGCTACAAAATAAGGGCCACACACACACACACACACAAAGGTATCCTGTCTTTATTGTACTGCGATTGTAACAGCTCCTCCAGCAGCACCCACACTGTAAAAACGAGCGCTGCTACAGATCCTTCATTCCAACGCTGTCAGGCTTGACACAAGAAAGGTGTGGAGGTCAACCCTGGGATTCAAACCCATACCCTTCTTGCTGAGAAGCAACAGTGCTAACCACCTCTCAACCGTGGCACCAAGGAATAAAATGTGCATGTATATGTTGTATGTAACCTGTGAAATATAGCGTATGGTATGTGTGTATAGAGTGGTGTGTATGTCGCGTGTGGTATGTATAGTATGGTCAGTGTGTATAGTTTTGTTTTTAATTCTGTTTTGGTAATTAAAGTTAGATATAAACATATTTATATAAATATGTTTAATTAAGAGGAGTTAAATATTTATTCATAGATTATGGTACTGGGTTCTACATTTTTCATTCTATTCCTGTTCCTGTGACTGTTTTTATTCCCCATCTCATCTCATCTCATCTCATCTCATCTCATCTCATCTCATCTCACCTGTCATTGCCTCTCATTTCATCTCATCTCCTCTCTTCACCTCTCATCTCATCTCATCTCATCTCATCGCCTCTCATCTAATCGCCTCTCATCTTATCTCAACTCAACGCCTCCCATCTCTTCTCATCTCATAAATATTTATTCTTTTGAGTGTTTTTTCCTATACTTCCCTTTTTCTTTTAAAATGTTTTGTATTGGTGCCCCTGAGTCCATACCACATAGCACAGTTGCCCGGGTTCCATTCCAGTCTGTGCCCTTTGCTGCGTGTCGTCCCATCTCTCTGCCCCGTCCTTACTGTGTGTCTCTCTACTGTGCCAATCATAATAAAGAGGAAATGCCAAAAAGACCTCAAAAAAAAAAGAAAAAGATTTTTTGGTCTGTCGAATTATTTAAAAAAATCAATCATGATTAAATTGGATGGCTTTATGTAGTTCATCACAATTAATTGGAAATTTATCACATATTTTTATATATGATATTTTTATCATTTCAGTCTAACCTCATTGGACAAAATATTCTTATATTCTTCATCTGAAATGAATTAATGATTTTTTTTTTTCAAATTTTGTTCTGTAAGTCATATTCTAAAATGGCGTCAATTGTGTTTTCCTCATCAGTCAACACACAATCGTGACAAACACAGACTAGATTTTTTTTTCGCAAATCTAAACTAAATGACAAAAAAAACATTTTCATAACTTCAGATCAGTCTTTCACATGGCTGTGGACCAGGTTTGGCCTACCCTTCTTTGTTGGATTTTTAACAGCCACAGCATCTCAGTGGGATTCTGACGCGGTCACTCCAAAACCCTCATTTAGTTTCTTCTGAGCCTTTAAGTGATGGACCCGTGCTTCAGATTGTTGTCTCGCTGCAAAACCCAACTGAGGCGAGTGAGGCCCGCAGTTCCTTTGATGTTTGCCTGGGATCTTTTGTGACTTCCTGGAGGAGTCATCAATGAACTCTTGAAGGAATTTTGACAAGCCATCCACTCCTGGGAAGATTTTTCCTATAGTAAATGAAATGATTGTTAAAACTGTACTTTCTGTTTACTCAGGTTGTAATGTACAGTATAAAATCTTATTTAAGAAAACTGAAACAAGTGTCGCAATTGTGCAAAAACAGAAGATATCAGGAAGGAGGTGAATACCTTTTCTAAGACTGTGTGTATATTTATGTAGATATTTATATTATATATGTATATCCTTCCATTAGCTACACTGCTTATGTTAGGGTCACAGTGGGACTGGAGGATATACCAGTATTCATGGGGGGGGAAGTCAGAGTAGGAATGAACCTGATGGGAGATTGTTAAAGAAACAGCGTGAAAATGGAGAAACATAGGGGTCCCTGTTATTATCTTTTATATCCATCTGTTGATACATGTCTCAATATTTTGAAACCTTCTCCTCAAGGGAAATTAATGTGGGATTTGGTTTGTTTTGCCTCGTGTTAACATGCACAGTATTTGGTTTGAGTGATAAAGTGACAGATAGCAAGTAAAGGGAGAATATAAGCTGCAAACTGGGACTTGTCAAAGTGAAATACACATATACATATATTCCAAAACCCAATCCAAAAAAGCCACACACACACAAACAGAGAGACAGAGTATCAAATTGTTGCGTTATTCTACTAGCTATCTGGACAGAAATCCCATTTTACTGCACAAATCTGCTTTCAATTTGCTTGAAGTGATTCAAGCCAATTTTAACAGCAACTTATTTGTCTGGGTCCTTTGTTGTAAGAAAGAACAGATGTGGTACTATGAGGCCTGAAGAAGGAAGTGAGCGGATCTGTCCCTGCAATAGGTCAGGGATGAACAGGATGTTTGTAAACCAACAAACGCGGAAACTTCGGCTTCTTGGAAGGAAAGAAATCACAGAGTTTGCCAAGTTTGCCCTCCATTTCTCCCTGTTTTCCTCATTCCTTCACCCGATCGCTTTTTTTCCCCCTTGTACATTATATTGACGGTCTAGACTTTTTGGCCACTAATTTATATTTCCTTTGTCTTTCTTCTGCAGAGCTCCACAGGCAGGTTTCTCTCTCTGCCTTTTGGTTTGTTTCTCTCCCATGATGTTAAAGAATTATGAGTAATTTCACTGTTAATAATAAAATGTTCTTAATAATTAGCTGCAACTGTAGTAATAGTGATAGTAAGTTGTGACTGTGATAACACAGGTTTGAGAAGTCGCACACACATTTTTGTTATTTATTGTTATTATTGTTGTTGTTGTCGTCTTAAAGCTGTCTATCCTCTCCTCTTCTAGGATGGAGGGCTCTTCCTTCCCGTTGCTATTATTGCTGTATTCTTATTATTAACGATCCTGTCCTCGGATGGGACGGGGGCTCTTCCTTCCTCTCCTCCTCCTCCTCCTCCTACTCCTCTCCTGTCCAGCCCACAGGAAAAGAGCACCGTGACGTCAGGAAGGGTTGGTCTAGCCCTGTTTCAGTCAGGGAGTACCAGGCACTCTGCAGCTCTGTCCACTAGTGGCAGAGGACATGTCCTACTAACAGAGACACTGACCGACAGGCATCTTCATTCCTGTTGTAATTACACTGTAACAACGCTCTTTCCTCCTCCCTCCGTTCTGGATAAAAGGCGGCACCGTTACGCGCGCACACTGAGGCTGATGTCTTGAATTAGCCCGGGCATGTATGCGTAAGGTTTGTTTCTCCTTCCCCTCCGCTTGACGTTTCAGCATTTCGCGTTGGACTACTTTAAAAAAAAGAAAAAGTTTTTTATTACTTTTATTCGACTCGTGATGGTTGTCCTGTCACTCGCGTTATTTGTAGGATTCTTAATGAATCTGACTTCAGCTGACAAGGTAAGTGTCCTCGCTGCTGCCTCATCCAACACCCAACTGTACACATTGACAGCAGAAAAATACATTCAAACATGGATTCATGAGGTGGTCCAACTTTCCCTCTGCACACTCACAGCCTGTTACAAAAGAGATCAAACTTAGAGGCATTTGTGTTGAATTTTCACAACCAACACAGTCTTAACTGCTGCACATTCACCGAGGCTTTATGTTCTTCATTTTCAGGCCGGCAGAGTAGATAAACAGGGTAAGTCTCACTTATTTTTGTTGAGTCTGTTAATGATAACATTTGACTAAGGTTCTCATTGTCACATAAGCAGTTCACAGGAGGGCAACTTAGGTGCCCATTCATCACTGTGTGTGTGTGTGTGTGTGTGTGTGTCTGTGCGTGTGTGGGGAGGGGTGAGGTTGAGGGAGGACCTCCGCAACCACCCCACCCCTCTCCATCTCTACAGAAAAACATTTTAGGCCTGACATTATCCTATAAACACCTGAAGTGGACCCGGTGTGGACCGCGCTGGTCCTCCGCACTCGACAGCAAATTTTGCAGCATTTATTGACAAAATCTTTATGTCGAACTAGAAATAGCTCGCTTGGAATATTATTATTCCACATAAACATATGTAGCTGGGTATTGGTCACTGATACAGGGGAAGCCTGAGTC
>OMNV01026156.1:0-39673 GCA_900303265.1 Brotula barbata | reverse complement strand
CCCATCAGACTACTACTGGGAGGTCTCAAAAATCGACCGTAGGAGTGAATGGGAGGTGGACTGAGTTAGCTCTGCGATAGTGTGCCCAATGACCACTGCCACAGACTCCAGCCCCGCTGCGGCCTTGACATGGGTAAACAGTATAGATAAGGGATGGATGGACAAAGGAAGCAAAAGAGTGTCTCAGAAAAACCCCCTGAAGTACACAAACAACCCTCCACACATGTGTGCAACAGGAGGAGTAACAAGGAACAGGACGGACTCCAAAATGTTAGGTCCTGCTTGTTTTTGTTACAGATTTAAAGTTAGCGGTCTAGTGGCCACGGAATGTCTATATTTATTTGGAGAGGTTGGAGAGGTCCAGGTCAAGAGGTGAGCGGTGAAACCCTGTGGGATCGCAGCTGAACACAAAATTTGGCCATGATATCAGACGGAGAGGAAAGAATGAAACAGTAGTTTCCATCCATGGAACCATGGCCAGATGACAGGAGTGATAATTTTAAAAAAAGAAGCACTGACTACAGATGAAACTGGTGAAGACGATGAGCTCATCAAACACGCCTTCAGTGTATTCACATGATTTCCCAGAAAACAAATTTGTAGTCTGAGGACGGGAAGCCCCTGAATTCAGACCAGGTGATCACACCAAGGAGAGGTGGTGCTTGGGTTGTGAGATGCGCCACAGGTGTTGATTAAAATGATCGGATAAGGCGATAATTAAAAGCTCCTCTGATGTGTTTGGATTTGTTAATTGCAGATAATAACCGATTTGGATGACAGGTTAATGATCAGGCTTAACCGAGTTTCTAATAAAAGAAAGAAGAACATTCAGATTTACTGGAAATAATAATAAATCAGGTGTATATTTACCATGGCATCATAACCAAGTTTGTTCATGAAGTGCGCTACTTCTGCGCCTTTGTAATAATTAAACCAGACGGTGCCCTGAAATTGGTCTCCAGCATCCAGCAGCAGGACGTTCTTCTCCTTTCTCCGGATCTCGGACACTTTGGTGAACCTCCTGGCGACCCCGGCGAAGCAAGGAGCACTTGATCTGCATTTCCCCGAGTCCACGCCGGTCTCCTCGATACGTCCATGGTTGTCGTTGGTGTGAAGTAGCGTCACTTCCAGGGTGGACACACTGATCAAACCATTCAAAATAAGCAGGAGATACAAGGGGGACGACAGAGCGCACAAACGATCCCAAGTGCTCATGGTGCCCTGTGCGTAAAAGCGCACGAGTGGCCGGTAAAGCAGGAGTAAGCAAAAAGGGGGCGTGCTTTTGCTCTAAAGGAGGATGACTAATTGCAAAGGAAGATCCATAGGTCACCGTATGAGTCCGTATGAGACACGTGGTGAAGATGATCCTTTTCCAAAAACACAGATTTTGATTTTGATTTTTCGTTTAATGTGATTAAAGACGACACGATGTTTCTGTGTGTTTTTATTCTGTATTTAATTGACTCATGTATGAATCATTCATTCACCGTTCCTCTGTCAGACCGCCACTCACATACCGGACAAGCCTCACCACACTGTATGCTCCTCTGAACAATGCGCTTCACTATTAGCGCCCCTTAGTGGACATATTTGGAAGCGTAAACTCAAGACACTTTCTCAGAACAGCAGACACCAAAGCCTTTGTTTTTAATCACACCCTGCCTGTCACAGTGGAACATCATGGTCACTAGGCTACTCTCAACCGGAAATATCCACAATTAGCAGCTAAACAGCAAAAGGGTCCAGGGTTTGAGTCCCGTGCTGACCTGGTCCTTTCTGCGCGGGTTTGCTCCAGTTTCCTCCAGGACATAAAATGAATTGGAATGTCAAAAAAATGGACTACAGGTGTGAATGGGAGTATGATTGAATTGTTGGTCTCTCTGATAGACTTATCCAGAGTGTGCTTTTCTTAAATAGATGCTAATATAATCCAATTATAAGAGATGCATGATGTATTGAGTCATTAGTAAAACCTGCTCACAGTCTTCGGATGACAGTTTTAGTAATGAGAGTCTTGGAATGGCCTCCAGATCGATGCACTACAGCTCTAAAAGATCATTTCCATAGTTGGGATATGTGTGATGTGATTTTTCCTCTCGCCCTTTGTCATATTTACTCTAATTTATTTCAGTCTCCCTTGAAGTTACACTCGCAACTTTGTAGAAGTCTCCAGTGGAGGTGACAGTCCTAAAAAAGCTGTGATATTTACATTTATAATGCAGCTTTGTGTTGGGAGTGTCTTGGTGTGTGTGTGCAAAAAAAAAAAAGATTTAGATGGAGAGAGAGAGAGCGGGGGAGCGAGGACAATACGGCATGAATGGAGCCAGTGAGTGATCACAGTCGAAATGAGCCGTTAATAGAGACAGTGGTGCGTGATTAACCGTGGCATCATTATGTTTTTATTCATGAACCAGGCTCACCCAATGAACAACACTCATCATCCCAACATCCTCCAGCATCACTGACAGTTTACACACAGATCAACAATTTGACCTTTTCTCTCCATGTCCTTGGAAAATAGACGCTGATAGTCCTTACAGATGCTCCGTCTTTTCCGGCCGTTAATCTGTTGTTAATCGATATAAATCAGTCAATGGAATCCAAAAAGGAGGATTAAAAGTGCAGCGGTTGGCCTTGATGGCAAGTTTGTGCCAGTTTGTGCAGTCTGGAGCGCTTTGGAATGGGAGATGACACGATTAGACAGATGGCTTTGAGTTTGTCTTCATACTGACTACAGATGTGTTAAACTCTATGGAATGGAATTTGGTGAGGGGCTTTGTATTGTTGCATGAAAAGATTATTGTACACGACGTAACTTAGTCAAATTTGGATACATTATTAAAAAAAGTAATAATATTGCCATTTATTGTTGAATTGGTGTATTGTGAAACATATTGAAAATGATGCAAGATGATCACGATAACGACGACGATGATGAGTAATACACAGATAGTTCGAATCGTGTCTGGCGGCCTTTGATGAGTCCATTTGTTCAGTCAAGCGTCACTTCTCTCTATTTCGTGCTCCTTTTTGTGCACCTTCAAGGGCTAAATCCGTTAAATCTACTACCTAATCTGCAGCGATGAGGTCTCCTTAATAGAAGCGGGACTTCGTGGGCAGCGAGGTGAGAATCATTGACACAATAAATCATCGGTATACGAGTCTGCACTTCTTCGCCACTCTTAAGATGCAGCAGCGAAGCCAAACTGAACCGCGGCTGTATTCATTGCACTGACATTACATAACGTTCCTCCAAGACGGATTATAATCAGCATTGATTTTCAGATATTGCAGACGGTTTGTGGATGTCTGATGAATCCGAATGAAGCTGGCAAGCAGAGTCACACACAGACACAGAAGCAGGGACCATTTCCATACTCTTCCTCTCCTTCTCACCCTTCACTAACTGTCACCTACACAGCACTGAAGGCTGCTATTAGCACTTATCCTTCCCTCGAGGATAAGGCCAATATCCTGCTCCAGACGTTTCTCTCTATTTCTTTTAGCGCACAAATACAAAAACCTCTCACACGCACACACACACACACACACACACACACACAAACACACACACACACAGCATATCTCTCCTCTTAGGCTTTAAGATCAGCTGGGCTTTAACTCCAGGAGACAGTAAATAAAGGTTCACCTCACAGATGCTCAGCTCATAATCAAATTCTTCTCCTCCTTATATCTCATAGCGACATGCTAATTACTGTGTTTGGAACTGGTGCCCCTGGGTAATCTTTCTTTAATTGTTAAAATGAGGCCAGCTGTGATTACATTCCTGCATACAGTGAATGTTTCCACGATGGCTGACAGACTGATATACATTTTGCAGGAAAATTTCCCAGAGTGACACAACGGTATCGCCGCTGCATTGTCGCCGCCACAGCCTAATAAATCAATTCTCCGCCCGCTGTCTCCCCGCGCAAAGGGTGGACCGGCTCCAACATTTAAAAGTGCTGATGAAAACTCATGAACGTCTGCCGTTAGTTACCGTCCGACCATTCAGTCCCTAAATCGACTCATTTCCACACAAAAGAGTTGGACTGCAGGGAAATGACGCGTCGTTCATCAGGAGTCACATGTCCTTAAGGGAATAACAAAGTGGCCCATACATTGTATTTACAACACACCTGCTCCCCTCCTCTGTCGTTTTTAGCAGGCTTGTGTAGAAGATGAAGTGCAGGTGACTCAAACAAAGGTGCCTCGAGCTGAGAGGCTCGATTAGAATGACAATTTTAACTTAATGAGCCCAAACTAGAATTTATAACGGCTCCGTAAAGGACCCACCTCGGCTGGAGCATCATCACAATGTGCACAACAAAGTCGGGAAAATGGGGCATAAGTCTTTCAAAAAGTGGCACAGGCTTCAACGTGGTGGCAATAGTTCCTTCGTATGATAATTAGATTTGGAGCCCAAAAAGCTCCAGTTGTAGAGAGAGGCCCGTCTCGCTTTCTCCTGATACATTTTTAGCAGGAGGCCTTCGAGAGCTGACTGGCGAAGCACGAGGCGCCATATGCCATTAGACCGGCCTGGGACGTGCTGCAGTGGGACACGTTCTGGAGCTCAGCGTGCGTCCTATATTGGACGTTCCTTATCGTACCATATATCCTGCAAACAATAGTCATTTTTTCACTGAGTGTTGAAATGTCACTCTCTTACATAAGCGAACAGATTATGCAGGTTTTACGAGCAGCCTTGGGGTGCAGGTCACGTATTACCACGACGACGCCGGAGTGAATCGAAGTGCGGAGTGACTTCACACGGCGACACAGCTGCACAGAGACTTTCAGGATGCAGGTTCCAAACGTGGCTGACCTAGCTGCTCCTGCGGCTCAGCTTCGAAACGGTTGGATTGCAAGGAGCTGTTCCCTGCAGCGATGGTTTTGGGAGGTTGTGGGGATGGGGGATGGGGTTGCATTGCACATTCCATCCATACAACAAGGGATCTGCCCTCCTTTTGGTTTGCCCTATTTCGTGACAGTCGCTACAGCTGTCAGTTGACAAGGATAGCAAGAGTCACAATAAGTAAAAGGTCACCTGAAAGTGTGCTAGAAAGTCCCTCAAACTACAAAAAAACTGAAATATGCATGAAGATATAAGTCAGACGAAGGATGGAAGGATACATGATGATCCCGTTTCATTTCATTTATCTTTTCTGCGTGGCAGGAAACCTTAATGCGTAAGAAATGACAGAAATGTCCACAAATGTTTCCAAAGGTCCATTACGACAGGCGTTCCACTCCAGCTCCTAAATGCCGTTGTAATTACGCTCATGTAGAATCTGTCCACCAAGCTGATCCACTTATTGCCCAAACCACTGAGGATACGTCACAACTGTGATAATTCCACAAACACACCGGAACAATGAAGCGTGTGAATTTAGGACGGAATCCAAATGGCATCCTTATGTCTCCTGAGGGACAGACTGAAATTAAAATAACAAATTGTCCTGACACAACAGCAACTACAGAGTTATAAATAGTAAGTCTGAGTCAGCAAAAATGGATTAATTAAAATAGTGGTTCTCAAACTGGGTCAAACAACCAAAACAACAGTCGTTCTTGGAGAGTTCCTCTCTATTGTCTCCGCCTGGTTTGATACAAATTGAATATATTTTTCTCCAAGATGATGAAATTCAAACTGTGGTGTGTAAGAGGAAGACAGCGGCGTGTTATAAGTGTATAATAACATCTGTGTCGTGCCACATGGTCGTGCATTAGAAGTGTCAGACGGCTGAGATCGTTCAAGAGGGACAATCAAGGACTCGCAGAGCGCTCCGACTCAATCACAAAACTTTCTGTCGGGCACGCAGACGCAGAAATCGATTGTTGTTCGTCAGGGGAATTCAAGCGGAAAATCACACCACCACAGAACACTGAAATGCATGTTGGGATTTCTGTTGGAGCCTTGGGGAGAAAAAAAATCTAAAACCTGATTGCATTTTTTTTGTGTAGCATTTGAGCCCAGAAAAGAGAAGGGACCTCATCATACAGAATGATCAGCCTCACCATCCTCACCTCAATAGATCCTCCTTTGAAGAGCATCCTTTGTATGCGCCTGTGTCACGTGAATAATTCAAAACGCAATGTTTACAAGAGTAAAACAGCAGAAATACTCACCGTTACACGCTGACCCAAACACAAGCTAAATATGAACATATGCAATCAATTAATAAGGCCTTTGATCGAGTCATTTCGAGGGGAAACTCTCCCCAGAGCACCGCATCTCTGACTGACTTTGATCATCAGTTCCCTTTTCTGGCCATTGAAGAGCAGTTAAAACGCCGATGAGTTCTGACGAATGCTTCGTTAATTTACACCTCGGATACCTTCATGCCACATCAAACTGCAAATGACGCATGGCTGTTTGACACCGATGCTCTTGCCACTCTTTTAATAGTATTTCCTAAAGTTTGTTGGTGAGAAATTGCCTCCCGTTTGTCGCTTCGTTCAAGATGTTCCTGAATACGAATTCGACTTTAACCAGAATTCGACTTAAACCAGTGAGGAAGAAGAAATTCCACCATCTGGTTAATCTTGGGGTTAGAATAATAGTATACATTTATTTTGAATTGCTTTAAGAGTTTTATCGGTATATTAGCTGGAATGTTAATCTCACTGATGCACTTTGATTGAAACCATCTGTTTTTGTGGCACATCTGTAGCATTTACCCAATAATCCATAATCAACGATGAATCAACAGACAAGCTTCCTCTATTATCTCCTCATCTCTTCTATGAATTCTCATTTCAGAGCAAAACATCATTGTTAAGGCTTCAGGAAGTTGGATTCTTGTAGTTCAGTGGGCAAAGTCAGGATTCTTCTGCAATAAGACAAACTAAGAAACTGTTTCTAAGTACGCACAAAGGACGGACGGAGGGAGTTGGCATCACAGCGCTGTAATGAAAAGCATCTATTGAAAGAACAGCTAGTTAGTGTCCTTGACGGGGAAACAAGGAGATCTACACCTACTTAAAGGAAGGAAGTATCTCTGAGAGAGGAGAGACGTGCCCGGGAAACGATGACGCAGTGTTAGTGACGTACATCTGAACAAAGAGAAGGTTATTGATGGTCTACCACAAATGGATCACCTAAAGAAATATAAGTAGCGTCTTATTATGTTTGTTCACAACTCCATTCCAGATTCTGGGGACCAGGATCAGTAGACAGGTTGTTACAAACCTGGATGGTAGAAGTGAATTAGTGAGCCTCTGTCTCTGCGTCCTGGTTGTGTTAAAGGGAGTCTGCAGTGATGTACAGTACGTCATATTTAAGACGCCAGCATGTATACAAACATCTTGTTTTGCTAACTTGAAATTGTTTATAGGGATAAGATCTCATATAAGGGCTAGAAGGAAACAGCGTAGTACTGAAAAATACTCCAAATGTTCTTTTTCTACTTCTTTTATTAGCATCACTGTTTTATTTTGATTACATTTTTCCATTCATGATAATACGTTGTGCTCTTCTTTCACTAATTTTGTCCAATTACAGGGTTTTCTCACGATATGACCAATAGAGAAAGACAGATGTGCGAATAATGAATTCCCTGAAATATTCTAGACTCAGAGAGCCCTGCTGACGTACATGTAGAAGTCTGAATCTGATTTTGACTTTAGAATATATTGAGGCAGTGAGACAGAAGTCAATTTCAATTAAAAGTTTCTGATGAGTAAGAGAAGAAGAGCAGGGTAGATGATATGCCTGCTGTACCCAGCGGAAATGAGCAAAGAATAGAACGGCAGCAGCTTCATTACGCTCTCTCTGGTTTGGAAAATGGACATTGTCCTGGTGAAGACAGACTACATAATTTATCAACTTTCCCCAACAAAAATGAATCTATTTCCAGACGGAATCGATCCTCGCATGAGAGTGAGATACTGTGTCAAGTAAGAACAGACACTCTCACTCATTGGGAGTGTGAAAAGTGACTGACAGTGACGGTCAGCGTGAACTTCAAACCCTCAGTCTGCCATCTACGTATATGACACGTCCAGAGTGGCATCATCATGGGTGTTTATGTCTCGAAACTGACTCTTGGAATGTTTAAAGTTCTGAGGTCACGAGGTGAATCACGGATGAAGCCTTGTACATTTTGTGCTTTGCTCAAATCATAAACTGCAGTGACAAGTGTGAAACCCTGGGCACTATGACCCAGCAGAAAGCCCACTCTACTACGAAAAAAAGCAAGAGTGTGTGATCAGTGGCGCTTGTTTGATGTCAGTGAGTCTCTATAAAACGGAGACTTTGGGTTGGCTCACCATTCACCCACAGGGGGCCCGAGGAAATCAGCTCTGGAGAACCTCTGCCCTACATGCGGATAATCTGTGACACTTTGCCAGATGTTGGCGCATCCACAGGACGCACAGCTCATCTTGCACAAGAAATCCTGGACAATCTTACTCATCACTCGCAGATAATCAGATTATTTTTATGGCTGCGAAAAGGAGAGTTTTGAATGTGTGCAAGGAATGGATATTTACGTTTTTAACACGAGGATGAATGGAATATGGAGCAAACTGGTGATGCCATCTGTGTGACTGGATGGCACGGATGAGGCGACTTTTTGCTCTTCTTCTAGAGAATTTGCCTCTCGAGTCTTACAAATGTCAGAAAATGCGATTGGATATGAGAAAAAGTGACTAAAAGTTATGGAGAGCTCCGATCAAATCGAGCCAACTCAACCGCTGAACGCCACGAACGACACATTCGTCCCCGATGCGTCCAGGACGGGCGGCAGCGCAGACAGCCTCGCCTATCAGATCAGCCTGGCAGCGGTTCTCTCCGTCATCACACTCGCCACCACTTTATCCAACGCGTTCGTCATCGCAACGATCTCCCAGTCGAAGAAACTCCAAACTCCGGCCAACTTTCTGATCGCCTCTCTCGCCATCACCGACCTGTTGGTGTCTATTTTGGTGATGCCCATTTGCGTCCTGTACACGGTGATCCACACCTGGACACTCGGGCAAATTGTCTGCGACATCTGGCTCTCTTCTGACATAACCTGCTGCACCGCGTCTATTCTCCATCTGTGCGTAATCGCCTTGGATAGGTACTGGGCCATCACGGACGCGGTGGAGTACTCCAAAAAGCGCACGCCGGGGCGCGCAGCCGGGATGGTGGCCACAGCCTGGGTCATCGCCATCTCCATCTCCTTGCCTCCGCTGTTTTGGAGGCAGGTGAAGGCGGAGGAGCTCACCAGCTGCAGCGTCAACACGGATCATATTTTCTACACCATTTACTCCACATTTGGAGCTTTTTACATCCCCACTTTGTTGCTTATAGTCCTGTACGGAAGGATATACGTGGAGGCTCGAAAGAGGATCCTGAAGCAGTCCCCCAAGAAAGTGGGGAAGAGACTCACCTCGGCGCACCTGGTCACCAACTCCCCGGGATCTCAGTGCGGGAGACACGACACCCACTCAAGCGACACCGGTTCATCAACGAGCGAAAACCAAGTGAAAGTGACGCTGTCGGACGCGCTTTTGGAGAAAAAGAGAATATCAGCAGCCAGAGAGAGAAAGGCTACAAAAACACTGGGGATAATCCTGGGCGCCTATATTGTTTGCTGGTTGCCCTTTTTTATTTACACGCTGGTGGTGGCCACGTGTGAGACGTGTTTCAATCCGGAATTGTTTGACTTTTTCACCTGGTTGGGATATCTGAACTCCCTAATCAATCCCATCATATACACCATGTCCAACGAGGACTTCAAAAAAGCTTTCCATAAACTTGTGCGCTTCAGATCCTGCAAATCACGAAACACTCAGCAGTAAGACTGAATTGTGTGATTTATTTATTTATTTATTTATTTATTTATTTTTCTCCTGAAAATCACATTCTTGAAACAAAAAAATGTGCACTGTTGTAGCAAAACAAAGAGTCGATTGTCTTTGGATTAACTAATTACGCACAACTGCGCGCATTTCCACCCAGTCCAAAGATTTTGTTGGATCAATAAACCCCGATGCTGATGTGTATGAATGACACCAATATTTCTCACCTCCTTGAGATTTGGTAAAAAAAAATATTTAAATCCAAAAATACTTGAAGATGGGACATTTTTGCAGTTGGAGACGCTTTGCCCCCCCTTACGCCAAATTCCAACTTTACGCACTGAATTGCTGAAGGAACCAGGTCACATACAGCTCCTTCTGATGGGAATATTTTCCCTAAATATCCTCTGGTGGGTTGTTTGTATTCTGCATGCACTTCCAGAATTGCTGGCTTGTTAAAGCGGTGCATGGTGCGTTATTCCCATGCGCCGTCAGATCCATAAATGAGGTTCACCAGCAGCAAAAATAAATTATTCATTAATTGCCAGAGATTTCAGTTTTTAACTACAATACAGCCTTGGCATAAAGCATAAAAACGGTCAGTTTTAAAGCTCAAAGACCAACCGGTGTATTTATTCTATGGACCTATATAAGATATATTTTCATCAAGGTTATAGGCGCTGCTTACTTAAACCCTGTATGGCTCACATTATCTTCATCATTTATTACATAACTCATACAAAAGATGAAAACGTGCTTGCTGTACCAGCAGTAAGAAAATATTCCTACAATATCAACGTCAAACAAAGCAGCCGGCTCTCTGTGCTGCTGACTGCTGGTGATATTTACCCAGGAGAGCTGAAAGCTGATCATAGGTTCAATCTGCTGAGCAAATTTGCACTGTTTTACTGTGTGTGGGTTTGTTTGCTGCAGCATTAAAACTGTATATGTGTTATATTCATGTGAAACCGTTTGCCATCTCACGCCAGACTGCCTTGATTTACCCGAAATAGAGTCTGACCCGCAGAGCTACAATGATAATGCACTTTGTGACATAAACATATACTGCTTTTGGATGTGTTTGGAATCACCTGTTTGCCCTGAGAGATGCTGTGCAATAAAGGCTTTCAAGCATTTGGTTGGCACATTTTGTTCCCTGGATTTGAATGGTACTGTGTAGAATTTATGTGGATTTAATTTCGTCTCTGGTCATCTATAGAGTGATGGGGGGAGAGGGTGCATTGTGAAACAAGTCAAATGAGCTGACAGAAAACTTATGCTGCTGCCACTGATCGCTGCTGAATAGTGTTTCAATAAAATGTAATGATTGAATAGAGTCATTGCTCAAATGGCAAAATCAAAATCATCAATCTGTCGCAGCAAATGCGTGAGTCTTGATAGTAAACAATATTGACTCAGAGGTCGTGAAAGGGTTTTCTCGATAATGTGTGAACACTCCACCACATTCCAGCCTGTTAGATCCTCTTTCTTGGTCTCTGTGAGTGTGTGTGTGTGTGTCACAGTTCAATAAGTCATGAGAGCAACAGTGGGAGGAGTAGCCAGCTGAAAGATGCTCTGCACAAATTTACACTCTAGAGGACTCACTGTCTCTCTCTCTCACATACACACACACACAGAGACACACACACACACACACACACACCTATGCACATACATTTTTCACAGTGCTCAGCGTGCATGATGAATGTTTGCACCCAAGTTGGCAGGCATTCAAAGAAAAGGTTTTCCAGGCTTGACACTTATGTTCCAAGGCTAAAGGAGGTGACAGTATGTGCATCCTATTCTATACTGGGCTGCCACGTCACGTGACGACGCGGCCTGAATTCCTGACATTCTCACACTATACATTCTCCTAGGGAAAAGAAAGTGAAGTGTGTGTCTCTCTCTGTGTGTGTGTGTGTGTGTGTGTGTGTGTGAGAGGTTTCGGAAAATAATCTAGGCCTGCTGTTACGCAGCAATTTAGGTTTAAACTCCTTAAAGGCCCTCCACTCTACTGTGTATTGCTATCTGAGCTCCCAGAAAACATTGAGATAATGCGGTGTCTAATGTAATAACACATTATGTTTATTTATCACCAAAAAGATTCATTAGCAAAACTATACAGTTAGGAAATTAGTGCAAATTCAAAAGAGCCACAGGGACCAACTCAGATCGGTACGGCCACTGAACAAGAAGTGATAAAGTTGATGCACGTCCTTTTTTAAAATACAGAATGTAATGAACAAATGCAGCGTCTTCCACACGAGTTTCACATTTAGCGCATCACGGGAGCACGTGGCTGTCAGACAGTCCTCCAGGATGCAGACAGAGGAGAACATAAACATGATTGATGCTGCTGAGCAAACATATTTTGTACTGTTGTGTAGCCAAAGAAATGTAGCATGGCTAATGTAACCCACACTTGTGTTCCCAGGACTGCAGAGAGCTTCGCATTATCCCATTGTTGACACTCTGGAAGCAAATATATTTAATTATGCCACCACTTTTCCACAACCCGAATGTTGTGCATTAGCGTTTTTATCACAGGTCTGTTGCTGAGTGAAGGGCGACGCTGATGTATGGCCCAGTGGGGCTGAACCCATCCATAATGAACCTATAAAATATTCTTTCTCTTAATGTAGCTTTGGTTAACAGCTTTATTGGTTCACCCTTTGTGCGTTTAGACGGTTCACATCATTCATCAGCTGAAAACAACGGCGCAAGGCCCCGTTTGTTGTTAATAAATTACCTTTCCAAGGTGATAACAGGTGACCTTGACAGAAAGGAATAGAGTCAGCAAGACATCTATTAAGCTACCTGCACGGGAAGGTAAGAGGTGTGAGCATGAATATTAATTAGGGGCAGGTGATGAGGTAACAATGGTAAAAATGACAAAATCATACCGAAATCAGCATTCTGGAAACAATTATTTTCAATATGTAAGACATTCTGGTCCGTTGGTAAGTTATGGCTGAGTGTTTTGGAGGGATTTGATTAGAAGCCACGCAGTAAAATACAAGTTTTAATTTCATTTATTTCTCCGAAGCATACAGTATATTAATTTACGAGCTCTCAAGACTGAGTAATTGTATTTTCATGGTCTCCAAATGAGTATAATAAAATATATATACGACCGCTCCGATGCATATGCCTCTCTTATCCGTGCGGTGTACATTAAATGTTGATAACTGAATGTACTGTACGTATCCGAGGGCGGATATCTCTCCAGTCAGCACGGAAACACGCTGCCACGTCCGTGTGTGCAGAATTCCATCATATGAACAATTCATGTATTTAAGGTGATCCTGAGGTGAACCGTTCACCACCTCATTCATCCCCCTCCAACACATCTGAGATCACGTGTGGATGAAATGAGCTTCACAGAGGTGCACGCCGTTTGCTGTTGTGCACGTGTGTGTGTTTAATTGTAGCTTACGGTCACAAGAGTCGTTTCCACGCTTCACTTGCTTTAAGAAAAGGAAATTCTGAAGCAGAGGATGTTGGTCACGGCGAGCCGCAGTGTTTTCTGATTAGTTTATCCTTGAACTCAGCAATATTTAAAAATGTCTCTCTCCCTTTATGAATCATAAAAAGGAATCATCCTCCTCAACGGTGTGCTTGGAGGAGAGATAGTTTGGCTGCCCCCATCACGTTAACAGATAACAATTATCGCATGCTGATGGTTCCAGCTACTGTCCCAGTTTACAACTGAGGGATCATCACCAGTGGAGCTTGGTGAATCTATCACACTTAACACTCACTCCGGCCTGACGCGCAATACATCACTGAATTAGCAAGGCAAATATGGTGATAGACGAGGTGTGCAAACTGCTGAGAATTTGGTTATTACTATGATCCATCCTTCCATTTATTCATGTCGGATGACCCACAGGGAGACAGGGTTGTCCTCTGTGTTCCTGCTGCTGTGTGTGCGCTGATTTCTGAGAAGCTTGCCACTGATCTCAAAACGTTTTTTTTTTGTTTTTTTTCCCCTTTTCATCTTTTTTTTTTCCTCCCCAGAAACTCAAGAAAAGTGTGTTGACAGAGTTTGGCCACTTGGATTTATGATTAATTCAAAAACTGCAGGTCAGTGCAACTCTCTGAAGTTACAGCAAATCAAATAAAATGAAAAAAAAACAGGCAAAAATGTTTGAAAAATATCAAACAAAAAATCTAAAAATCTGTAAAATGTAAAAAAGTTCTATATCGACAAATCTGACTAAAAAAATTGCAATTGGCTTTTTGATCAATGACATTTTTGATTATTTTCCCTCCCCTTACAGTCAGATTACTATATTTAATTTTTTGAATTTTTTGAATTGATTTGTTTTGGTATATTGAGTGGTGAACATTTGGCGCTGCTGTAATTAATGTTTGTAGGAATGACACATTTCTGGTGAAAGGATGCTTCATTTATTTTATTGGATGATGCGCTCAATAGATCTGTGCGGCGATGCATTTTGTTGATTGCGATGAAATGACGAGTTATATACGCTTGTAGTTTCTCTCTGTAAACCTTTTACAATTGGATTAGCAATGGTGTTCTCCAGTGCCAGAGATGACTTTACATGAATACTGAGTAGAATATTCCAAATCAGCCTTTTTAAAGCATGATATTGTCCTATAAAAATGCTAGCAGGGTACAGTACACGGCTTATTGTCTCATTCCTCCATTCAAAGACGATTCTAGTCTGCATTAAAACACGACCAGACCGAACACACCATTCAATCTGCACATCGGCTGTTAAATGAGGCTGATTTATTACCTTTTAACCACCATGGTGTCAGAGAGGTAGGCTGTAATTTGGCTTCAGATGCCGCTTATTTTTTTCCTCCTGTATTTACTGAGACTCCAGGAGCTGCTGGATGATGTCTTATTCTGAGCTGAACTTCGGATGACTCTATTCCGAGGTCGTACAGAAGACATTTAGTGCTGGTTAGTAAGCAAAGCACTTGGCATTTCTCTCAGCGTATTCTATTTCTACCATCTCCCCTTTTTCCTCAAATAGATTTGCATGTGGTGATACAGTCAAGCTTCCCTTGACATAAGTTTTTGCAGATTATTAATAAGAAAATTTGTCATCTTGAGTAATGCGCTTCGATTTTGACACATCATTTAAGTCAACCCGCAAATAAAAGAGTTCATCTACATGGGCAGTGATCTATTTAAGGTAAGATCACAATCGTTGGCAGATGACCTTACCTCACACTTCCTCTCTCCATTCATCCACCCACACGAACACACACACCTTGTTCAAATGCCTTATGTTGCACATACAGATGCAACCAGAAACCGTTTTTCCAAAGTCCCAGTATGATAAGTCAATGCATTATTGGAATAATATCTGCACAGACGCTGTGGACGGATTTGTCTAAGCCTCGAAGAATACAAATAGCATATTTTTTCCTTTCACCCCCAGGATAATTTACATATTGTCTATTAACCTTTTGATATTAACCATAAGAAGTGAGATGGAATTTCTGACTGGCGTGATTGTAATTTTCCAATTTTCATACGCAGTAACAAAATAAAATGTCACTGAAGCAATTAATGTGGAATTTGGCAGAACACGACCCGATTCCGGGCTACATTAAGAGTATTAGACCCCCCACAGCTTCACGTCAGCCTTTATATTCATGAGGATTTTCATTCAAATACTTGTGCATCCCAGAAGCTCAGAAGTTGTTCCCGTGGCAGCTGTGTAACACCTCCATGTTCAAATTATCACATCCGTGTGCATCCTCTACATTATCTATTATATCCTCTGTATAGTATATTATATATACTGAAGAAAAATGAAAGGTTAACGTTCCATTTGCTGGTTTGCCGAACAGGGCGGGGAAACGAGGGAGGGGCTACCTGTGCTTGCGGTTGATCTATGGGTGTCACACTTCCTCTCTCGCCTATCAGCAGAAACACTGGACCACTAGAGGATATACGGTGGATTCCAAATGTACAAAATATTTCCACTGCAGCCCTCACCTCCAGCAGCTGTCACCGTTTTTTCGTCCGCCTCAGTTTTGAACTTTTTGGCCTGCGACAGCTTGGCATGTTTTCTTACTCATCTAGGGAGAAGAAGAAAAATTCACAGGTCCAATAAATAAGCAGCACCTTTTAGCTTGACAGCGGAATTGAAATATAGTGAGAAAAATGAGCACTGCAAGACAAAGCAGGAGCTCTGTCGGAGCCACACAGCCATGATTAAAAATGTCTGATCCACTTAATCTCAACACAAACACTCGATGCACATGGAAGCACAAGCGATGCGTGTGGACCCGTGCAGAGAGCTTGGGAACCGCGTGAAAATACGATACTGTCAGTTAAATTTTGAACTCAATTTGTGTAATGTATGTTTGACATTTGACAGCACATATAAAACACCGCAGTGAGCGCGTGTGTCTTTGACTGATGCAGACTTGACAGGTTGCGCAGTGAATTCAGTCATGTGTCTTTACGGCTGCTCTCACATCGCTGTAGGCCTCAGTCAGGTGTGAATTAATACACCCAGACAGAAATACAACCTCGATGAACTGCCAATTGGCCCCAACCTCTGCATCTGCCTCTCACCCACTTCTCCCGTTCCTCTCGTATACAGTGGTGATTATTAATGTTCATCCTTATCTTCTTCCATCTCAGCCTCGCGCCCTAGCTCTCATCTCTCACTCTCTCTCCCTTTTGTACTCGTTTAACCTCACCCTTTGTTCATCAGCGTGTCTCCCCATCTCTTTCTTTTAAGTCTCCCACTCCCCTATTTCCCATTTCCACTTCACTTTCAATGTGACATATGTCTCCTCACCACCTCCCACCCACCTGTCATTGTCTTTTCCACAGCTTTACTTCCTTCTTACCTGGTAAAATGAAACTGGCCTGAGGGGAACATGATGAATAGGCTCCATTTTACTGGACACCAGGATTCACAGGTTCATCTTCTGCTACCAGCATGGGAGGGAAGCCCTCTTACCCCCTCCTTCATTGTGATTAGTTGGGGCAGACCCGCCTTGGTCTTTACGCTGACATCTCTCAAGAAGAACAATAAGATATGAGATTTATCTCAACACTTGTAGTTGCCAGCCACAAAGAGCTTTGAATACAACCTATCAAAGAGTCGTGAAATCATTGAAGATAATAAGTGTCCCTTTCATCACAGTTCCCACTGATGGGTTACCCCTGTTACCTCTGATGGGAATATGTGACATCACCAATAAGCCATTTAATGGTGATTTTATAAGTGGTTGAAACTAATATGCAAACTAATCAAGTTTCTATGGGGGAAATTTCCCGTGTGTGAAATGCTGTCGATATATTGCCTCTTTGGGAGAACACCATGATTCAATATTTAATAAAAATCCCTGTTTGAGATTCTCTGCATGACTCCCTGTGGTACTACAACATTGTGTACCTGCAACATTATCACATAAGGCGTTATCAAGTCATCTCAGCATCCTTGGTGTTAAGAGATTTGAGATGCACAGTCTGGCCTTATACGTGTCTCATCATGATAAAAATTTGATGTGATTTGGCAGCCCATAATTGAGTTTAGGGACAATTTTCACAATTTCTTTTAACCTTCAGTAGAAAATACAGTCCTCTATCAAACAGCAAAGTATGTACGGTTGGTTTCATTTCAGCCTTCAGAGGGAAAATCCAGGTCCATACGGAATAGATATAACTTTTATGGCTCCATTATTCTGTATGTAATCACTGATGACTGACTTTAAATCCTGATCTCTATTTTCTGCTGAACTACACTGTTTATTTATAAGTAAAAGGAAACAACATATTATACTTGCCTCCTAATTGCTTCCTACCAGCCTTTTTACACGTGGTGCCAGATTTTTGACGGTCTTTATATAATTCAGCCCCCGAAAATAATGATCAAAGTTATTTTATTCAGTAAATATAATTATTTGGGGCTTAGATCTTCGACTGGGTCATGGGATTTAGGCAGAAGGGGCTTGAACAATAAGAGGTTTATTTCTGAATGAGTTATTTGTGTATCTGCAAAGCCAAACAGCATACTTTCCTCTTCACTGATTTCAATGTTTTGACTCCCATCAGACCTGTTAGTTATGCTGCCCTCTGTTGGCAGTTTAGCAGACTGACACCGCGCTGATGGACACCATTGTTCGGGGTAAGTAATTGCGTATTCTGCTTGGTGTCTCGATGTTTTTAAAATGAAAACTGCTGAAATGGCTCATTGCTCACCTTACACTAACTGTTCCAGCTTAAACCAGGACACCGGGATGTTCTTTAAGCAGTCACATAGTCGGGGATGGGGAAAAAATACAAAAACAAACTTCACCTGTTGAAAAATGTGTCAAAATAAAATACTAAATACGGTCCTAAAAGGTATTAAGATGAAATTCAGTATTTTCAATGAATATAAATTGATTTAGAGTGGCCATAAAATGTATGTTTTCGCTATTTTTAAGCAGTTATGCAGATTTCTGTCGTCAGTTGTCTGGGCCGTACCACTAAGTGATGGCTAGGTGGCTAGCCAGGTAGCCAGTGTTCTTATCGTATTAAACAATTTCAAATGCAAATGAAATGTCATTTGCCCATTAGAGTCACATTTTATTTATTTTTTTACAAACTTTTGTACGAAATAAACTGCATAATTCCCACATTATTTCTCTTTTGGACGCTAATTGTTGACACATATTGTTAAGCGAGCCTCCATTTAATGACTACATGGGGTGCCAGAAACATCAAGCAAACACAATTTATTTACCAAGAGTGATTAATATGAAAGCAGTTATGCACTATCATACAAGTACAAATAATCTAATCCAGTTGAAAACTTGATGTGAGGATGAACAAGTGAATTTAAGTATTTTGAAATGTGTGTTTACACCTTATATGTTACAATGGGGGTCTTGTAGGGAGGCACAATCCACACAGAATGTAATCTGTCCAATATGGAGTCCTTGTTAATTGTTCAAGGTCCCCACAGGTCCAGCACATTATTCTGGAGGTGACCGTGACTATATAGATTTGAAGCATTGAGAACATTGTCACACTTGCACTTCAGCATCAGATCACTGCGTGATGCCTGTTAGCACATTCGCTTAGACAGCACATTAGCGATAGCACTTTGCTGCAGGTGGAGTAAAGTGGATCACAATTATACTCAGCCCAGAGTGGGTTTTCCAAAGTGGGGCATTACAACCAAATATTACACTGCAGCTTTCATCCCTTCCTCAGCAATTTGATGGAAAGCTAGAGAGATGATTTGAACCTTTCATTAAACACTAGTCTGTAATGGGAGCAGTTAGAAGATGTGACTCCAATAGACACTCATTTATGTAAAACATCCCAGCATATAGCAGAAGAAAAACAATAACAGAGTGATGGCTGAACACCATGACAGATGGCAGGCACCAGATTCCCTCTGTTACATAATTTAAACTGTCCCCTTTAAGTGGACAATAATTTGACTCATCAGCCAATGGAAGAAGGTTAATGATCATATGAGTAACATCCTAGTTGAGTAGAAATATTAAAGCAACTCATTGTTATCAGCAATGGTAAAAATATATTATTAATCTGCAAGAGTCAACTACATTGGTGAAGTTCAGTAAATCCTTTTGGATGTTCCTGGATTTCTGATTACACACCAAATGCACAGGAAAAAAATGTTGAAAAACTGCATTGACAAAATTTACAGCTGATTTTTTTTTTTGTAATTCTTAAAGGTTTGTGAACATTTTCTGTCACTGATTTAACTTTCATTTAATTTTCCCAATTACGATTGATTGTCAAATACTGTATATTCTTAACCCTTGAACCCTGAACCTTGACTTAATCTTGACCTAGACCTCATTTGTGACACTAATCCTGGTGAGGGTCACACATTGGAACTTAAATTACCTGCAGTCCTATAATGAACATACTGTATAAGACACAAGCTTTAGACCCCTTTCCTGGCTGTACCTGAAATTACCTTAAAGTGCTGAAGTTTACAATAAAGAACTCATTACAGCCCACACAAGAAACTTGTTAGTTCAACTTCCTCGGACAAAAAAGACAATAAACAGACATCCAATAAGGAGTGGGACATAATGACATGTGGTGGCTATTAAAGGATGTGATAAATGGTACTAAATGGTGTCAAACGTAACTATATTGGAGGGATTTATCTTCACTTCTGTTCTGTTGAATACGAAGGTCCAGAATGAGACGTTTTTCATCTTGCAAAGGTTACTGAAAGCTTTTGTACTTCTTGAACACAAACTGAGAACCTGTTAATTAAAAAGGTGACAAAGTATTGCTGACACAGCAACACTGTTCAATATATCATAATGAACTGCGTAGCACACAGTAAAGGAGCTCTGAAATATTCCTGACAGTAAAATTAGTGAACTAACTAACTTGTAGGTATAGAAACAGCATAGTTGAAATATAATGACACTGTTCAGTTTCTTGTTTCCCTAAGCTTGACCTCAATGTGACGTCACAATGTGCCGTATAACTCAGTATAATGTCCATGATGTTACTGTGATTTCGAGGTGGGACTTACATGGAATTTAGAATGATCACAAAGCAAAATTCACCGTTATGTAGCCAGAAGGTCAGGGCCTAAGTTCACATCATTATATTAGAAAATTACTTAGATGGATTATGTTGGTGCTGAAGAGGCTTATTCACCACAGCAAAATGTTAATGACTTATTATAGTGGCTAATCCTCTTTATGGAAAGATGTAAAGGTGGGGACTTCCCACCCTGATACACTATAACCTCGAATGCCTCCAACAACTTTCAGCACAACAATACCAGGCTTAGGGATAAGTGGACAGGACTCAAACAGTCATAGGGAGGAGTCATATAGAGGAACAGATGTCTCTCTCTATTTGGCTTCACTACACAGCGAAGTTTATGTAAAGCAGCAAGGGCAAACACTTCAAATCTGGGAGTGAGGAGAGAGGAGTCAGTGACTGCAGTGTTGAGTTCACAGGTAACAGAGCAGACACATAGCAGAAGCAACATCTAAGATGTTAACGCATCTCTTTGCCGTCAGAAAAGAGGCCTCAACTAGATGAACTTGGCCCAGCAACAATAGCCAAACTGGTAGCCAACAAGAGTGAATCCACTTGCCAGCCAGAATAGTTTTGTTGAAAGTGAGTGTCCGTGGGAAGCGGCAGGAGAGGAGGGACTTTGGTCAGAGGACTGGACTGATGTAGTTGAGACAGAATTTTGACTGTGACAACAACAGTTGGACAAAGAGAGTGGATGTCAGTGGGCATGTTGGCATGTCAGCGGGAAGTAGTCATTTGGTCAGCTTGTTGGCAGACACCCAAGTTCATTTAGCTGACAGATGAAGGTCCAGAAGGTGGCTAACAGGATGAGGCTTGGAGTCCACGTGGCCTGGCAGGGATTAAAAGCAGCGAGAAGAAGGTAAAGAGATTAGATTAGGCAGAACCTGCTTTTTTAACCTCCTCACTGTTGTCACACTGACAGCATTAAAGCATAGAAGACCTGAGCAAAAATTCCTTCTCGTCTCTCCTCCCTTCTATGCAGGCCAGCTTTGTTGTCTCCCGGGATCAAACAGCATACAGGAGTGAACTCAATCTGCTGCTGAATAACTGAGCTGTTTGTACGGACAGGACTGGACTGGACTCCTCCTCTGGTGCTTGCTAATAAGCTGAAGACTTTGCCAGCATTGATGATGAGACGCTTGCACACCTCGCTAATGGACTCGAGATAAGGACATTCTAGATTTTACTTTTGCTTTGTAATGGTCACGACACAAATGACAAAATCAGACTTGAACAACACCTAAAATAGCCCATGATGCTCGTGAAGTTAGGAGTATTCCTCATTTTCTTTGTGTTTACCCTCCAAGCCAGTCAAATTGAAGGTAAGATTGCTGCAGATGGTCTATAACTGAATTTTGGTTATTGCCTTCATTGCCTGACAATAATAAGTCTTTGTATCCACATAACAGATTCAGAAAGTTGTGCTGAAGAGTACTTTGGAAAATTACATCAGTACCAAACGAAGCAGTCATTTTGTTTACGTCTATGAGTTATGCAATGCTTGCTCTGTGTAATTCTATCGATTGGACATTTAAACAATAATGAGGATTTTTACACCCCCAATTGTTCTTGAGTTCTAAAAAAGTTCTTCCAAGAAACTTCCAAGTTTAATTGGCATTCAGCTACTATTTTGTTTTGCTACAGACCTCTGTCCAGCTAATCTATCGGAGAGGTTGTAAATCAGTGTAACGCATGACAAGCGATCCGATGATCCAATTTAAGGGCAAGAGGATTGTCCAGTGTGAGTGAGTGTGACTTTGCAGTTTGGATACATTTTTCTGCAACTTCAAACCTAGTGCTTCATATACGTCAATACTTGTGTGCCAGGCAAAGCACAGCTCGCAGTCCACATTATGGTCTGGAATATTTACGATAAATAAAAGTGTCAGATAATAGGTGCATTGAGATAGAATGGATTGTTTGGCCAGTAATAACATTTGCATCATTGTTGGTTGTGTTGTTCAGTGTGATGTGCTTGGGTGAGCTCATTATCATGGGGAAAACAAGAGCTGTTCTGTTCTCTGTGTGGCAGGACGCTAATCTTTCCTGGCTTGTAATTCTGCTGTGAGGCCTTTGCAGCTGCACTGGGCACAAGCCATTTAATTCAGCTCAGACACTCATCTCGGTACATGTGCGTATCAGGCTTTTTGACTTACTGATTCGCAAAACAATTCCAAATACTCTCTTGGTGTCACAGCTGTCAATGAAATGATGATATTACTGAACTGCTTGGACGCCCGATGATTGCAGAGTTATAATTGGGCATGGCCACAAAAAGTGTAGTAATTGCCCCCTGATTTTAGAAGCGACAACATCAATGGCCAGACATTCTTTGCTTGTTCTCGGTGTTATGCCAAAATTGGCTTGGAGGAAACAATATTGTTCATTGTGAGATTTACTATACATAATAGAGCAATTTGACACGCTGTTTTGTTTGATTCTGCAGTTTATTTGAAGTGCACTGCAGTTTTAATACTTTATTCTAATATTGCAAATGAAAATACAGTCAGTATGCATTCTTGCTGTGCAGATTGTATCTAATTTGCCATTTTTCAATGGGTAGACACAATATCCTGAACATCTTTCATTATAATCACTGAGTGATTCTTCAAAAAAAATTGAACATTTATGAGCTTTATGATGCTTATTTTTGTTGTAGGGCTTTTGTCCTGTGTTGTAATGGAGTCTGCAGGTGCTCATGATTTCGTGTATCAAGTGAAGATCCAAATCAGCAAACACACAGACACGCAAAACACACACAAATTTGCAATCAAAGCAGTATGTGAAGACCTGGATCACCTCTGGAGCTGGTCCACCCAATGACTTGACTAACTTCAGCTGGAACAGTTAATCAATTTTATTTTCTCTACCCTTTCGTTTCTCAATTCACAGCTGGTACTGTTTGGCTGGTTGTCAGATGAGCGCCAGTCTGTGTTTCGAAGCTCATAAATTCATGTTTATTGCTCAAAGGTTTGCCACATGTCAACAGAATGAACACAGGTCAATTGAGTGCCTGTTTTACATAAGATTGAATGGCTCACATAATTGTGCAATTTGGTAATGCGTCAATATGAGCTTGTTTTCTGAAGTAAGGCGATCAGAAAATTAGGTCAATTTTCCGCAGAATGTGTACATGATCTCATATTTGGTATCAAAATCTGCACAAATAGGCCGTCTGTGTATGTAATCACTTGTGATTGTTATTTGTTTGGGGCAGAATGATCAGACTCTTTTTGTGAAACATTATCTGATTAAGATTGGTTCCTGTTGGATGATAATACACAATTTTCTGCTATAACCCTCATACATATCTACTTATTCTCTACTTGCTGCCTGGTACAACCTCAGTCTGACACAGTTGACCACTAGGCAGCTTCAGTGATGCAACCTGGTGTGAAGTTTGCATATCTGCACATTTTCACAGTCACAAACTTTAAGCTTGAGGCTCCAACTTGTATTACATTGTGCTAAAGTCATCTGAAATCACTCAATACATCACATTGAGGGAAAAATATACTATATAAAATATACTCATACTGACATATTCCCAGTTGGAGATAATAGACTCATCGCTGCTAGTATGGATGTTAATTATAAGCAGCGCCAGAGCAAGGGCAGCATTCAACCTAGAGGGTCAGACAGATGCAATTAGATCATTCCTTTGTTGGATTAAGCATCTGTCAAACCAAATACTCTGTAGGAACAGTTAGTGAGAAAAGCCTAATTTCTGGACCCGCAATACCAGACTAACACAGATAAAAGCTGACTTAAAAGGACACTTTCACTTTGTTCGTATGGTGGACTCTGAGAAATTAGCATATTTTGCAGCCAGTATGTATTTGGAGTTGTGATGCTCTGTGGTTGTTTGGTTTATATGTTGGAGATTTTACCAGAAGTACAATAAGGTGACTCATACACTTCCTGATTGCTTTTTCAGATCTTCCTGACCACGGTCTTTCTGGACTCAAGGATGTAAAATACAGACACTTTCTGGAGGCTTCCAGAAAAATAAGACACATCAACAATGTTAGAGCCGAACAGGAAGGGCATAGGACAAAGAGGTCAACCCTCTTCACTACAGGGGTCAAGCTTTGTCCCCAGGAAACCATGAAAGCTGTCATCACCAGCCATCGGGCGTACTACAAGCTCAGAGGTAAGAAGAAATGTTCTGTCTGATAGGAAGTCATACTTAAACTCGTAACTGAGGTCATAATCACGATCAGAATGCACAGCATAAGCTGCTATCAAAACAATGACTCAGTACTGAATGATAACAAAGTGCTTAATCACCTGAGATATCTCAGATTAGCAGCTGAATAAAAGATTTTCTGCTTTGTTGTTGTAAATCTTTTGATCCTGTCCATTATTTTTCTATATTGTTTTGCGCCTGGCACTGAGATGATTTTGCTCCCTGGACGATGGTGACACTGAAGCTGTTTTGAGAGTGATTTCAGGGAAATGGAGCAGCACAGACATAAATATAAATGTGTCCATTCCTTTGTCAAAGAGACATGGAGGATTCATAATATTAAGATTGCCACACTAGCTGGTAAAATACAAATTGTATCACTGTGTCATAAGTTCTAATATGGTGTGTTACTGGTAATCATAAAGATCCGGGAATGAGCTCGTATGAGAATAGACTTTGTGGAGCTTGTTCTCTAGAGCCAAATAAAACACAGCTTCAGGGGGTATTTGCACGCAGGATTGCTAATAGTCACAAAATGTCACAGGCGTGCAATGTTCTTTAATTTGACATTTACTGAAAGAGATTGAACTTTATTAATAGCTGCATTCTGCCGTTCAGATCATATCGCACTTTGTGATTTAGAATAATAACACAACTAAAGACCACTGTAGCATGTGAGGGGATTTGCAGCACTAAAATCTCGCTCCAATAGAAAATGTAAGACAATTTAAAGGGGAAGAGTTGCAACCGAGCTGTGGCGATGTAAAGATCAACATCAACAGTCCTCTTCATCCTCTGTAATTTGAGTCCTTCCATCCTGATTATGGTTCTCACAAAGTGGATGTTCATATGTGGAGTAATAATATGGCTGGCTGCTTATGGTCACAAGATTTTAGTTTTGAGCATATTTCTAAAAGTCAACAAATTATGCAACTTCTCTTTCAGTTTGTCAGGAAGCAATTTGGGAAGCTTTTCGCATCTTCTTGGACAGAGTTCCAAACTCAGAGGAGTACAGAGCCTGGGTTTACACCTGCCAACATGAAAACCTCTGCATGGACGACCTGGCGCGCAATTTCAGCAGCTCTCAGGAACACCTAGACATGGTGGCCAGAGTGGGTATTGCACCAATGTAATCCACTACTTTCAGAGACACATCCACAGCACTACACACCTTCTGTATGGATGGGCTTTTACTTTGGAAATTATTTTTCATCAGTTTTTGACGAAACCTTGAATACAAAACACATACAAAATCCATAAAATAGTATTTGCATCGGGAAAGTAGGAATTCTCATATATACTTGTGTGTTTTAATTCTTTTTTCATTCTACACATCTGTTAGATTCAGTGATTGGCTCATTCTTTTCCATGTTGTGACAGTGAATCTTAGCCAACATCATTGAAACGGTCATCTGTAATGTTAACAGTATTTTTTCTTGATTACAGACTATAACGGAGCTGGCTGAAAGTGAAGGGTATGTACAAAAATACATTTTATTTAACCTTCTTTTTGTATTTGTGTAATTGTTTGTTTTGAATCTTTGAATGTGCTGTATTGAAGTCTTCCAAAGCTGAAAAAATTCAATCATTTTGACCAAGGACTTTTGATTAGTGGATAAAATGCATTTCTGACAAAGGCATTTTTTCAATTCCAGAATTGTGACTGCAACACCTGAGTCTGGAAGAGAATGTGAGTAATGAATGCTATTCAGTTAAGGCAGTAAAATCATGCAACAAAGCAATATCGATGGTGTTGATTGAGTTTGACTTTGATGACTCAAACTGAGTCATTGTTTTGTCTCAGGCACATGGACTCCTCCGGTAATTCTACTTCCAACTGACGCAGAGGAGGTAAATTCAATATCACCCACAATTCAAGCAAGATTCAGTACATTACAAATTGCAGGAATCGCTGTTTCATACAATGAAATTTGGCTTTTGTTTGCCAGATAAAAGAGGATCCTAATATGATACCAGAGATATATGAGCAGTACATTGTTGAGTTTAGTGTCACCATCGTGGATCCAGGGTACAGTGAGCTGCTCAGTGACCCTGAGTCTCCACAGTACCAAGACATCACTCAAGAACTCACAGACAAGGTAAGATCAAGTTATGGGGCAGAACAGAAAATGTTATGATGCTTCTGTCCTTCTGTAGTCTCACATCCAATGCAGAAAGAATTTGAAAAGTGAATTAGTGCTTCCTAATTATTTGTATCACAATGCAGCGTAACATAATGTCTCACATTACCCTCAGCTCCCAGATCCTGCAATGTTATATTGTAAGCTGTGCAGCGAAATAAAGCCCTGACTGCTTTAACAGCTTTAGTGAGTTTAGATAATGCTTCTAAATGACCACAAGCCTGGAATAGCAAGATCCAATCATATAGAGATTATCTCTGACTAAGAAGGCATTGACTGGGTCTCACGCACGGCTCTGGCTCACTTAGTGACTGTTGACTTCTGATCGTGTAAAACCATTAGCATACAAGTTCATTTAAAGAGGTCAAATACAAATGTGTTCTTATCTTCAATTATTTTGTAATGTTTAAATGTGCAAAATGATTAACTCAATCCACTCTCCTCTGTCGAGCTGGTTTAATGTCATGAATAAAAACAATATGATCGACAAGAGATGTTCTTGTTGCTCATAGCTGAGAGATGAAGTGTGAAAGGTGCAGAATAAATCCAAGATGATGCTGACAGACATAACAACATTAATCTGATTTGACTCTTTTTCTTTCTTTTCTTTTCTTAACAGATGTTTCACGTGTTTGAAAAAGTTCCAGGATTCAAAGAAGTTAGTGTCGTGGGATTACGGTACGTTGGGTGAGGTTTTACTGAAGGTTTGGGAAGAACGAACCACATCAATTATTTCTAATTTTCTCCTGAAGTGAATTGTGGTCACGTCTAAAAAGACACTATTACATCCACCATAATGCTGTATCTTGTCTTATCAAGCAAGCTTCAGGATGTAAGAGGTGATTAATTGTTTTGATCAGATCGGAGGATGTGACTGTACGTTACGCTGTGGTCTTTAATGGGGACACGGAGCTTAATGATCAGCCTGCGGATACTGTGGAGCCAAATGAAGACGCAGATGCAGATGTAAATGCGCCTAAACTGAAGTACATCGTTACAAAAGCCTTAAAAGAGGAGACATCCTTGCCATTGGACATACAAACCCTGCATTTTGAGACTGGTGAGCACAACATCATGCTTGTTTTCCACAGAATAAAGTAGTATTTTATGATTGGATTTTTAAGTTAAATACATGTGTAATATGTATTCCTCAGTGACCGTAGTTCAACCAGTTGCTGAGCTTCCCGTGAATCCCATCGAGGACATCGTTTCGAAGGACGACCTGACACTGACCACAGTAGAGGACAGTGGTTCTACTCAAGGCTTCTTCCCTGCTGTGACAGATGTGGAGAACTCACTGGAAGCCTGGACAGTCAAACTAGAAACACAAACCTTTGTGCCTTTCATCCCCAGCATCCTCTTAGAGGCCACTTCTGGTGGCAGTGAGGAGAACCCAGTAATGGCAGCAGCTGAGGAGTACACAGAAGAATCTGGTGAGGACGGCAGTGACATTATGCCACCAGTTACAATGCCAGAAACTGTCACGGAGCAGGAAGAGGAAGAAGAGCCAGATATGACAGAAATACCACAAACTCTGGCTGTGCAAGCAGAGGAGATGACACACGGTAAGACTGATTCTGGTTTATGTATGCACATCAATGAATAATCTTGTTTTTATAGGATATAAACAACTAAAGCTGCATTTCGTGATGGTTTCCCCTTAAGTATATGGACACTTAGGCTGGTATGGAAGGTGAGCACATAAATGATTGGCTTATACAAACCAAGTGTTATCGCTGAAAATTTCTGTCACTTGATCGCATACTGAATGTTATCCCTGGACAGTCAAAATAAAGACTTGTTGTACTCTTGTTAAAACTCTCTGCCAGGGAAGTACAGCACACAAATGGGAAATGATAGAACCTTCCGAGCTGCAGAAGCAGTGCAAATACAGTCCAGGGTGAAGTCTGAGTACATAGCTGATGTGAGTTATAAAGTTTTGAGACTTAGACAGCCAAATCACCCCAGCAGTGAGATCTGATGGATGTGTTCGGATGTACAAGCTGTCAGCTGAAGCAGTGTAATATGAAGACTTGAGAGTGTGCTGCCCAAACTAAATCCACATCCATCCATAACAGTTAAATCATCTTATTTCTTTCTCCCCCAAGTCTCAAGGACTTTCCTTGTTTATAAAGTTGTTGATTGTATTCTTAGCTTTTCTGAAATGTTTTTCTTCTTTTAGAAGAACTTAATCCAACTGATGTGGCCACCGAGGATCATAATGAGAGTTTTCTTCTGACTCTAAATTCAAACTCCCAACACGAAGGAGTCATTTCTGATGCACCAACGTCGGTCACCCTCAACCTACGGGAGTCTACAGAACCGTCCAAAGTCTCTGTTCCATTGTCTCCGGACGGTGCAGACCAGATGCAGCCACCGGTGCCATCATCGATGGAGAGCGGGGAAGCCCAAGAAGATAGAGATGAGTCTAGTGGAGGGCACAGTGGAGTGACACCAGTCTCAGTGGACGCCATTGCTGAGAATTTAAATATTCAAGACAGCGGCAGTGGATTCACCTCTCAGTCTGGGGATCAAGCCTTTGAATCTACTGCTGCACCTGCCATGAGACAAGCCAGCACCCCTCTGATGGCTGCAGTGGACAAGAGTAAAGAGTTAGTGGTTTTCTTTAGCTTGAGGGTCACTAACCTGATGTTTTCTGATGACCTGTTCAACAAGAGCTCTCCAGAGTACAAATCGCTGGAGAATACCTTTCTGGAGCTGGTAGGTACACAAGCTTTTGTCCTCGATATTTTGATTCTGCATGCTTCGTTGTCATTCTTGCTTTTGTAGCCCCAAAGCTGCTACTTTTCACATTATTCAAATTGAAAATAAGAATAAATTACCATGATTTTATATTGTTTCCTTAAAAGAGAATGCTGAAGAGCATGGAAGGGCTTAATTGAATAGCCAAATGCATGAAGAAATTAACAGTATATAAATATTCGCATTTCAGCGGAGTTGTTGTGTTAACTGTAAGAAAAAGGTAGTCAAATTATTATTTTTTACTTAGACACAGCACTCTGGGTCCAGAAACCTGCCAAACCCTGCAGCGTCCAGTAAATCTGGGCCTGGGAGACAGACGACCTTAGCCTCCATACCGGTACTTTTCCATAACGAAACTACTTTATATCTCTAGTGCCTCAGAGAGTGCACAAGCTTTCCAACCTAATTTTTCCTCATGCAGTATCTAACAATCTGAACTCATTTAATATTTTTCAACATTTCTAAAACATTAATCTGACTTTTCAGCTATGCTTTCGTTTTCAAATTAGACATAGTTCATCTTTCCTCAGCCTGTCTGTAAATTTTGTCTGTCTGTATGTTTGGTTCTAATACTCTCACACTTGTTTTGTGTCTGCAAGAATTTGTCCAATGTTGTAGGCAGAAGTGCAAAGATGTTTCATTGTACATTTAATTTTGGGTGTCGAGAAGAATCTGTCCATAGTGGCTTCAAATTGTGAATCACGGATTTAATAATGTTAGATTTTGTACTGTGACGTCACGAACAAAGGTCAGTGCCTTAACAGACACTTTACTCAATCAGTTCATTCATCTATAAATCTTATTGAACATAGTAAACATTGGACTGACTACTAATATGAAAATCAAACTGCATTTTGTGTTGTTAAATGGTATTGTTTTGTTCTTGGCTGTGACCCCGAGTAGTCTGAATCATGGGACTTGGATCTGTCTTAGTCGTTGTAGGCCTCAGAGGTTTGTGACTCGCGGTAAGAAGCTTTACGTAATTCTGGTCACTTCCAGCAACGTACACATCGTGCTATTATTGGTTGCAATCTGATTAGTGCAATCGGTTGTTTGAGTTAAGTGTGTATATGCTACTGTAGTATTACTGGACAGGCTAACTTGACCCATGTATGTAGCCTACTTGGCACATAGGTAAACTGTCGAGCTCTCACCTAATAAAGCAGACCAGAGGGTGCTTGAAATCAATTAACTGCGGAGCATTGAATATTCACTATAAACGATTTAGCTCACACAAATTATTTCAGGCTTTTGTGAACGTTCCATTGTCGCTCTTAGAGAATTATTCGCATTGCTGTTTTTCTCGAAATAAGTTTTAAATTTGTCATCGCTGCTGGCATGCAGGTGGGAACGGTGCCTCTTTAAAGCAGCAACCATTAGAGCAGATCAAAGAAAGAAGCATCAGTTGACATCTTTGTTTATTTTCAAGGCTTACCCTGAGGTTGGTGGAGGGAACATATTTTTAGGATTGCTCAGAGGTGCTGCGTTATGTAAAGGCCCCAGCTTCAAACTGTGGCGGTGCATCAATACAAATAGGATTGTTGCAATGCCAGAGAGCAGAGGGAATGTGAGCTACTGGAGCAGGGGAGTCTTAGTATTCTAGTAAGGAAAGACAGTCCTTCAAGGTAAAATAATGATGTGGTAATAACCATTTTGTGGATTTTCTTTTGGTAAATTGTACAAAAATATCAAAACTCGCTGATTTTAAGTGTTCGATTTGCAGTTTCATTTTAGGACTCTTTTCAGACCAGATGCAGACATATTGTCCGCACTGAATTAGGGAATACAGCATAAGAGTCAACATGGAACCAAATTATACACCTCGTATTTATATAATGAATTGAAATATGCACACATATCCATGCGATGCAAAAATAAAACCACAGTCCATCGTCAATCAGAAACGGTTGCGCAAACCACAGTTTCTGCCGTTCTAATCAATGGATGTAGCTGTAATTCTTCCTAGCAAAACGAATTGGACTGGTAAGTATTTACACTGTATATTAATAATAATGTATCAGGAAGTAACATTAGCGGAAATGTCTTCTTTTAAATGGGCTATTCAGGCAGAAAGAGACACACAACACAGGTCCAGAAAACACTAAAAGCAGGTACATTCATGAAAAATGGCAAATGTCCATTTTGCAGCCCATTTAAATGGACACAACTTATTGCTTTGCTGCATAGTGGACCCTGTTTGTGATATTGTAGGTTCACTGTAAATAATCAGCCTACAGTAGCTTGAAATTCCCCTGCCTCGCTTTGCCGCACTTTGTTCTGCTTTACTCCTGTACCTATTGGACCAATTAGATGTGGAAACTTGGACTTTGAAACTGCATAATGTTCATTTTGACATTTAAAATCACTTGTGGGACTTTTCATAAACAGCCAATAGATACATGCGTAACCTCAGAACAACATCAAAGGCAATATTCCAGTATGTAAAAACAAAAATACAGTATTTCAGCTCTTCCCATTGTCTTAAGCTTTGCAAGGCCATTTGACCTTGTGTGGAAGGCAATGGAGGAAAGTGGTAGCCAATCATGAGTACTACCTATTACTTTAGCGTTCTGTATTGAGACAAATGGATCACCAACCACACGCTGTGCGTCTAATAGTCCTACAGGCTGTACTCGTCTAGGATGGTCTCTGTGTCCCTCTCTCAGAGACTATTAGCTGAGGGGAACTCTGAGCCCCCTGTAAACTGTCTGCTGGTGATAAGTGAAGAAACCCAATCAGACCAGAGTTCTTTAAGGCCTTTTATCTCCCGCTCTACAGTCGGGCCAGCTAAGGTTCTGTAATCTCTCCCACTCACATTGTGTTGGTTTGATGTTACCACGTCTGTACTGGATAGAGCAGAGCAGGTCAGATCGATGAACATTGATCCAGGTCCATTAAATCTGCTGCTTGAGTCCCTCCTCCATAGTCCATAGTCTTAATGGATTGGTTTCTCACTTGTCTGAGTTGCAAGTAGGGGGTGTTTTGGAATCTGTCTTTGATTTAAAGTGAGAATAACTTTTGGATGAAGATGTAGCGCATTATCACCCGTAGAGATGTAACATTTTATTCAAAGATAAACAACATGCATCCACTCCCGGTTCAATACTCTGATTTGGTCTGGCCTGACCGGCGACTCTTCTACTTGCACGGCTGCAGTATTTGCTTTATTTTAGTATGAAACACACACACGCAGATCTCCTTTCATGACATGACTGGTGATCTTTGATGATTCAATATCATTCAGGTGTTTGTGGCTAGCACGTTCTACTGTGTTCTTACATACTAATGCTTGAACACCTAACTCTCCACAGCCGGTGCAGCATTTAACGTACACCAAAATCTAATTATATGTAATTAGCCTACCATTTATGCTGTAAAAATGTGACCTGAATTAGACAAAATCAGCAATGCTTCAACAACCTCATTCATGTCATTGTGTCCAGGTGTGCAAGAGGACATGGATTATACTATTTGGCAAATTATGTCCAGTAGAAATATTAAAAATTGCAAATTTCCCCATATTTTCTGTTAAAATAAAAGGAAAAAGTTGAATGAACCAATTAAAAGTGGAATGTCAAGCAATATTTTAATTTTATTCATTCAAAATTAATTTGCTTTCCCTTCTCTTCTCGCCAGCTTCTGCCGTACCTACAGTCCAATTTGACCGGATTTAAGCAGCTGGAAGTCCTCAATTTCAGGAATGGCAGCGTTGTGGTAAACAGCAGGATGAAACTGGACAAACCGGTACCCTACAATGTCACCGAGGCTGTGCACTGTGTGCTGGAAGACTTCTGTAACGCAGCATCCAAACGGCTTGACATTGAGATCGACAGCCGCTCCTTGGACATAGAACCAGGTTAGACCAAGACTAATTACACTTCACAGGAATTCATCTGTCCCTATTAGCTCAGGGAATATGTCAACATTCAGAATCTCCTTGCATAACTTGTACTTGCTCTGATTTATGCCCAGGTAAGAGTCTCAGTCCACAGCACAGATTGTCATTCTGCTGTCCTTTATAGATGTTGGCTAATCTTTTACTTGGAAGATTTCACAAGCACGTGTGACCTCTTGTTGAAAGTAACTTTGTTCACATCCATCAGAATGCCCTTTAATTTATCTATAGACATTGAGTGACCGGTGGATGCTGCATTAATGTTAATGATCATTCCCCTCTCTTGTCTTGTCCTCTGGGCTCCTCCTCTCCTCTCTCCCTCTTTCTGCTCTCAGCTGACCAGGCAGACCCGTGCAAATTCCTGGCCTGCAATGAGTTTTCACGCTGCGTGGTAAACAGTTGGACGGATGAGGCAGAATGTGTGTGTGATCCCGGCTATAGCATGGTGGACGGCCTGCCGTGTCAGAGCACCTGCACCCTGCAGCCTGATTACTGTCTCAACGGAGGCTTATGTGAAATAATCCCTGGGCACGGAGCCACCTGCAGGTGCAGAACAGCTGGCCAATGAAAGGAAACAGGAGCTGCCTGTCCGCAATAGCAACTGTTTGCATTTTTATACCTTTAACTATGAAGAGTTCCTTATGTTTTTATCCCTTTATACTGATTTTCTTCTCTCCCGTTCCAGATGCTCGGTAGGCAAATACTGGCACTACCACGGCGAACGCTGCGGCGAGCTGGTGTCAATGCCTATCGACCCGCCCCTTATTGTAACCTCCCTGGTGGGAAGCCTCTGCCTCGTTTGTGCCATCATTGGCATTTTGATATTCATCAACAAGAAATGCATACAGACCACCAAGGCTGTGACTTTAGTGTAAGCACAACTTCATTTTGCGGCTCATATTTTCAACTGTATATGTTGGAGCGTTGATGTTGTTTGCTGTTCTTCAAGAGCATTTCATTGATAATCCAAATCTCCTTTACACCACAGGCACACCCTCGCTCCTTATGCCTTTGAGAATACTTTGCGAGAGAACCCAGTTTTTGAGAATGACGATGGCGCTTTAAGTCAGATATCCACATTGCCGTGTCCTTCGAGTTCAGCCTCCTCACAGTCGCATCAGTCGGAGCAGGATACTTTTGCCTCAATTGAAAATATACATCTAAGTATTGAGGTATCCCGTGCTGTAGATTGTGCGGCGCAAGTGCCTACTAACAACTAACAAACTGACCTTGATCTTTTCAACCATCATCATCGTCTAACACGTCTAACAAAGCACTTTTTTGATTTGCGTGCTGCAAAGTTTGTGTTGCCATTCCTTTTGTCATAATTCCAGAACACGATCCTCACCATCAACCCATCAAACACAATAATTTCCACATAATATCCCCTAAGGGTTCCCCGAACATCATGTGTAACATAAAAGAAACGAGAGAACCAAATTCTATTGTCACAAATGTCACCAGAACAGAAAACTGTCATGCTCCAAAACTCACTAGGAACTCTTCAATGTGGTTTTTCTTAAACAAAGTATTGCTAAGATGATGCTTAAAATAATTAGACACGAGTTGCTAATGGACACGACACACACACACACACACTGCAGTTTATCCATTGGCCTCAGTTATGCTGTAGATCAAGGTCCTCAGACACCATCAGAGCTTCATCCGATGCCTTGATGTACAGGATCAAACACATTTTGAGCCCTTTTAAGGTACACGCAAGCCGGACTTGTGACGAGTTTCCTCATGCCCGGCCAGCAGGAATCTGTGGCTTTAACACTGAGTTGTACAGTGCTATCTGTAAATATAATACCTGTCTCACAATAGCTTCCCTCTGTAACATTCTTTTCACACTGCATTGTGTTAACGCTCAAGTTTGCTTACATTTGCTCTGCTCCGCTTTTGCTTTCCACAGATCCCCAGAAACCTCTACACAACAAGATCTGAAAGGTTGATCTCTGAGATGGTGGACTTCCATCACTGCATACCACACAGTGAGGTGAGGTCCAAACTTTGTTTTTGGAGTTGATCTATGTCTATATTATTATAGATGCCTTTATAGACACTCAACATTAACTCAAGCACACAAATATATAATGTAGTTACTTGTATTGTTTAAAATTATTTTACAGTTCAAATTAGTTTCAAAGCACTAAATATTCTATGATCAGGTACATAAAAATATTCTATGAGGTCCATCTTTTTATTTTAAATTACATTTTGTGAATATGACATTTCTGTATTCGTACAATGCATGTCTAAATATGGAGGTATGCTTTGAATATGATTCCTCTCTGTGCGGACAGCGGTGCTAAAGTAACACTTTGACAACATTCATCTGATTCATACTATGCAAATGATGAACTTACGAGGGAATATTGTCTAGTGGAGTTTGATCTTAAATGAGCTATTTTAATTCTCCGTCTCTCGCCTCCTCCAGACGTGGCGACGGCCAAACGAATACAGAACATGTTGTCTTTTGAGGGCTTCCGACAATGACTGTTTTGAAGTAACCGTTCTTTGATTTCCACCGGCCTCGTGAGCGCGCCAGACGACACGGCACACAGCAGCACAGGAAAGATAAGACTGAAGTGGCTCTTCTACTAAATTTGGGACACATCGTGCTTCATAACACCCTGCGTGCTGCAGAGTCAAATATAGACAGCGTTCAAATGAGTGACATTAATTGTTCATAGTGCTGAATGTGTCTTGTTAGGCAGCGAGCTACGGGTGCTACACGGCACCAGGTGGACTTAGGTTGTCTTCAAGAGGACGCTAATATTTATTTGAAGAGTTAAAAGTTAGGAACGTTTTCTCCATGCCCTTGACAAAGGTTCTTCTTTCCTCATAATGAGGCATTTATTATTTACAAATGGATACATGTAGCCGTATCCCCTCTCTAGACTTCACAGTTCTGTTTGTTGTTTTATTCTTCTAAAATCCGTGCTGTGTCCTAAAAAGCGACTGCTATCTTTGACGACATATTGCTTAAAGTGGCGATACCAGATTTGATTTTGTGACAGAAAAAACAACAGATGGAGAGTCAATATTGGCCACTGTTCTGTATTTCAGTGAGCATGAAAAAGAAAATGCTGTTCTATAAAACAAGCCGCAAAAGCTTGGATGGGTGTTGTTTTTCCTACACATTTTACATTTATGAATACATTTTTTTTTGCATAAAAAGGAAAATGTTTTATTTCTATTGTTTTTCACTGCTTTTTTTAAGAATGTGATTGATTTGTTTTTTATCGCTTTAGAAAGTTCTCTTGGTGCGAGACATCAATCTAGAATGAAACGAATGTAAGTTACTTCTACATAACAGCATCTATTGTGTGTATCTTTTGAATTTTTGGTTTGGTTATAAGTGCCATACATAATGGATGGATGTAGATTAATAAAACATGAATATTTGAGTGTGCACCATAGAAAAGACATGAAAAAAATCTCATAATTTGTAGTAAAGTTATGATGTGTTGGATATCGTTTTACACAGATTTCTCCAGAATGCAAACTGATATATATTTGGTATCTTTGGAATCTTTAAAGAGTTTAAAATGAAAGATGATGGACATTTTATTTAACTGCCTAAACTCCGAGGTAAACAATGGTGGTATAAGCAGTTAAATAATCGAACAAAGTGTTTACTGGACTTGAAATTAGGCTGTTGTACTAACATATTCGCATTCTCTGGAATGGAAACAATGAAAAACATGGTGGCATCCATTTATTTTCCATGATATATTCCATCGCAAAGTCCAACATACAACATACGATCAATGATAGAACGTGAAATGGAACCGTTACAGTCAACTACCATTATGGAAATGAGCCTAAAAACAAAGATATGACACAATCACAACAATGAGATGATTGACACATTCCTGACTAACAGACACTTATCACCTTATTGAAACATTACATGATGTAACACAAATCACACACACACACACACAAATTACATTATTATCTGTAAAATTACCCAAATCCTCAAAACTGCAAACATGATGGTGAGCACAAACTTCTACTTCCCCTTCAATTTAGCAACGAATTAAAAAAAAAAATCCCTTTTTTAATAACTCCATTAGTGAACGAGCAGCCAGGAAATGGATCGATGAAAAGATTCAGAGGATGCCAATAAACTCAGCACTGATAAATGAATTTGTTTGTGCATAAACGTGCATTTTTGGATTGAAAATATATTCTGTGACAATATGGAATAACGTTATTTATTATGCAGCCATTAACAGAGCCTGATATTTTACTTTTGTAAGAGCTTCAAACTTCTTCAGGTAGTTTACACATCGAGGTCAGAGGTATCTAAGGGTCCATTTCTGTACAAATTACACAGACCAGGGGCCGATAATATGGCCCCCGTCACACATTTGCTTCTTACCAAACACGAGAAAGCAAGCTATAGCTGGAACAGATGATGATGTCATGATGATGTCATGCAGTTGTGGAGGACTCAAGAGGTCAAATAAAATCACTCCAGCATCATGAGAAGGGAGATGCGAGGCGATTATGTTAAAATGTATTAATTTAGGACCCATATCTACAGTATACGTGCTATTATAATGTATAACATGATTATATGTTTCGATAAATATTATTTATTCACATTCTTTAAGACGTAGATTCGGCCTTCAGTGCTTCTGAGGAGTAAAAACGGATCATATTAAACCAGAGATGTCGTGTTTGATAGTAGAGAGATTTTTCATACCCAGAACACAATTAAGTATGATTTCAAAACAACTTTTTAAAGCATGGCTACACATGTCCTCTAAAAAATAATAATAATAAAATACATTTTGTGTACCTCTTACAGTCCATTATGGTTTCATTTTAGTGTTCAGATGATCAATTAAGACACGTTGGTGTAGTGCAGCAATATTGCATTTTAAGGCCTCAGAATCGGATATTTCACTCAAGCATACGGACACAAATTCTAACACTCGATGAATAAGGTTTACACGGCAAAATAAAAAGATATAAAAAAGGAAAATAAACATCAGAAAAGACGAGATGATTTAACAAAGCACTGCGAGTCTGCAGTGGGACTAAACGGGCGACGTTTGTGCCTTTTCGTGTGGTAAATAATCCTCCGTCCTATAGAGCACGGGTACACCGCCTCGCCGCCGTACGATCGCTACCTGCACGTTCACGGAATGTCGTCGGGATGCAGACCGAGCTCGTGTTTAGCTCACTTCAGCAGGCTCTGCAGCATGGCGGTAGCGTACGTGGGCCGGGCCTGCTTGTTCTCGATGGCCTTCTTGAGGTACTGAATACCGTCGCAGCGTTCCCATATTTCTTCGAACTGCCTCGGCAAGATCTCCGCCCCCCTTTTCCGGGTCAAACCCGTCTCCTCCAGACTCAGCTCGCACATCTCCATGTCGTCTTTCCCTGGTCGATGTTGGAACACGGACACGTAATGAGACTGTTATGAAATGTTCCCTCGGCGTAAATAATACAAAAATAAAATACAAGCAAAAGCTGCTGACGCACCTGCAACCAGCACGATGGGCCGCTTGTCCGGGTGCAGCTCCATCTGCCTGGCTATCCAGGGCCCGTCGAAATGTGCGTACCACCACCCCTTCTTTTTGTTCTGGGGGTCCTTGTACTGGTCAGCGGGCCGGATGAAGGGAATGCGGAAATAGCGCTGCTGGCGGTTCATGGCCACTTCCTGATGCTGAGCTGTCATGACGGGAGCTGGATTCTGTTCAGCTGCGGTGTTTTCGGGGATATAACGCACGGTTAGGGGAGGGACTCGACAGCCTTCATTTGGTCTCGAAGAAACGTAATCCAGGAATAGTGCTGTTTTTGTGTGTTGTGTTAATACCAAAGTACACCGTGAGGAGGGCAGAAAACAAAGCATAAAGCTTTCAAACACGAGACATCAAAAGGGAAGCAGGAAATGGCCAAAATGCCTCAGGGAAAAGCGGCGTAAAGCAGCTTTTAGCCCCTTATGAAACGGCCTCCGTAAGACCTGTGCAGCAGCAGGATCAAAATATACAAACAAACAAACCGGGGCCGCCGCGGCTTTCAGGGGCGATCATATCAAAGAAGAAGAAGGCGTAAATATAGTCAGAGTAGACGCGGCGCTAAACGTAATGGTCCTATTTCCCGACGAAGTTCATACTTCATACCAGAATAGAAATGAGAGCTTTCAGGTAACAAAAAAAAGGCGTGTGTGTGTGTGTGTGTGTGTGTGTGTGCTCGGCTGCACATGTGCTCGCAACAGTCTCCCAGATAACGCTCCCCTATCTCCGACTCCATTTAGTGCCGCCATGCCTCAGTCTGGGTTACTTCGACTGTCGCCTCGGGGGAAATAAGGATACGGCTCTCAGGTTCCCAGCAGGCCC
>OMNV01026155.1:0-49451 GCA_900303265.1 Brotula barbata | reverse complement strand
ACTCATGAGCGTGTGACCACACACACACACACACACACACACACACACACACACACACACGCTGATGGATTTCCTGTCAGGACAGTTTGAGACCAATCAGACTGTGGTATTAGAGCATGCCCAAATAAGGGCTAACGGCCATTAAGGGACCCCGGCTCCCCTCTCACACATACACACACACAAACCCACACACACACACACACACACACAAAATGAAATGCTCCATTTAATACACACCTGCCCTCATCTACACACAGACACAAACACAAATGTGCGCAGGACAAAAATTGTGTATCATAACCTACAAAAGCGCAGATGCGGATCACCTAAACACTGCACTTACATTTGCCTGCAGCTGTAATCTTGCGTGCATGTGAAATGAGGACAAGCGTGTGTGTGTGTGTGTGTGTGTGTGTTAAGTTGCCTTTAGGCGCCATCAGGGTGTCACACAATATGGCTAAGCCCACGTCTCAGAGGAACTGAACAGTGTCTACTCAGCTTCCAAAAGATCAGTGAAGCCAGGCATAGAGACAAAACAGAGAGAGAGAGAGAGACAGAGAGAGAGAGAAAGGCAGAGAGAGAGAGAGAAAGACAGAGAGAGAGAGAGAGAGAGAGACAGAGAGAGAGAGAAAGACAGAGAGAGAGAGAGTGGCAGAGTTACAAAGAGTGAGAGGGACACAGTGTGAGTGATGGAGATAAAAAGAAGGGACAGAGAGACAGCGAGAGAGAGGGAGAGGGAGAGAGAGAGAGAGGGAGAGGGAGAGTGAGAAAAGTGGCGGAAGAGAACATGCAAACCACACAGGAAGCATGACGAAAAGTAGACAGGATGGATGAGGAACGGAATAACTTGAAAGTCAAAGAATGATGATCCCTCCTTTTAATGGTTTCCTGTAATAGTTTGTTATAAAGCAGGGGGTTTCAAACAGTGGTCTGCAGCTCACTGGTGGTCTCTGGAGGTCTCGCAAGTGGTCTGTGACAATGACTTCAGTGATGTCATTTGAATGTCTGAAGCAATATTTTATTGTTTTATTTGTTAATTTCCTTATATATCGTTTGGGTAATCAAATGCATCTTAATAAAACTAAAGCTCTACTGGACACAGAAAATGACAGGAGACTGTCCCTGTCCCTACCAGAAGACCGATAAGAAGACACAGATTGTATCCAACTCATCACGCCTGGAAATCTCACTAAAACCAAGAGGAAAAACCTCAGGTCAGCTGAGCCCCTGTCCCTACCCCCACATCAGAGGTCTACAGGAAGTTCGTCCATGGGTCAACTTTGCACAATGTATTGGAAAACATTTCATATTTTAAGCGAGCAAAATTAATCATCAAGTTAGGACCCATACCTCAACCAAAGCCCGACTGTTCACCCACTTACCTCTTATTCCAAGATAAAGCCTGACATTAACTATAATAACCATGAAATCAGGCATTTTAAAAAAGATTGAATAGCACTGTTGACATCTTCAGGATCCATACTCACAACGGTTGATCATATGTATAAATATTCACACTTGGGTTGTGTTTCTGGATATATTTATTACTATAAATCAACACCATCAGTGTGACATCTGCAGATCCTGATCAATGTTTGGATCCTGATTAAATACCATCTCTGCATAGGATACAAGTGTTTATATTTAGATTTTGTTTCTTGGTTATCAATCACTTTAACAAACTGACGACAGTCTTGTAATGTTTAAAAAAAAAAAAGTGAAAAGGCTGCTTAATGTTCAATATCTATCGATATAATAATAATTAATCTATCTATCTATCTAATATGTATAAATATGAAGAGGATTGGGAAAATTTGCCCATTATGCCTCAGATCTCTGGAATAAATCAAAATAGCATTTGTAACTTAACACACTGGTATTGTTGGATAGTTTTAATCGTTTTTACAAAAAGAATTGTTCTGTGTGACTCAGAGTACTTTGGTTATGCCTCTGTTTGGTGCTTACTATTACTTTTCTTGTTACTTTTAATGTATTTGCTTGCAATTTAATGTTTTGTTCTAAATAGTGTTTTATCTGTTTAGTGCCTCTAATGTAGGAACTGGACTCTCTTTGCTCCAGTCTTCTGTAAACATGGCCCTCTTACAAAACCAATGTCCTCAACAAGTTTTCCGAGCATTAAAGATGAATGAATTAATGAATCACTTCCTGCCATAACTTTTATAACAATTAAGTCCACTGAACTGAAATGGTACTTTTTGTCCTTAATCTACAAACGGTAAACTGCATGGAAACAACTTAAACACAGCTTCTCTAATAATAGGCAAAAAAACACAGTAATCATGTTGGCATTTACAATGACCCTCGAAGGTTGAAGTACCTTTTACTGAATCATTTTAACAGTATTAACAAGCAGTATTCACATTTGGAAAAGACTAATTGTACGCATCTTTTGGGATTCAAGCTACACCGCATATTAAAAACATAACCTCTCTGCTTTCTTCTGCATGTGACTGCTGGTGGCAGAAAGACCAAACTATCACACACACAAACACACACACACACACAGTTGCTTGTTGTCACCGTTTGTCCCTCACCTCCCACATATAGACTCTGGAGCCCATCCCTGATACATAAACCATACCTCAACCACTAAATTTGTTATGGACGATGTTATTAATTCATTTTGTAATTCCTACGCAGAGCAGAGATGAAGGCAAAATTACTGGTGTTGTTATTTTCTCCATTCAACAATTATTTTTAAAATCTTCTTCTGGTAATCCCTGTCCCTTTCCCCGTCTCTCTCTTTAAGATCCGCAGCTCTAATTAAATGTGCTGTCGAGGTGCCATTTGTCGTATTAATGAGCCTCATGTCCTCGGGTGGTGTGTATGTATGAGGGTGAACTTTGCGTGCTCGTACTGTAGCTACATATGCATTGCCGGTACGTATTGATGCTTACATGTTTACATTCGTGGGTGTGTGGTTGTGCTTACTTGCGTGTGTCCGTTGCGCTCCGGGTGCAGGCCTGAGGCGCTGACCATCAGTAGACTGTGGGGCTACTTTAACGGCCACTTTCATTTCTGGTGATCGATTGTGATAATTAATTTGCCGTAGGTGGATAATTGCGGTAATTAATTTGGTGCTCCTTGATGATTAAGAGTTCCTGATGTCCCGTGGTGACCGGCACTGTTTGGCTGATTAGGTCCTTTGCTGCCACATTCATCGATTGTTAGGGCATTTTGCACTTTTTAGGCTGGTTCAAACGGACTCTGGTTCGTTTTCCCCCTTGGTGTTATTAGAAATCCTTGCATCTGTCTTTTGCGTTGTGCGTTCAAATCATTTGTTTTCCTCTGAATATATCTATACATAACTCATGCATTGACTCAGTCATTTTCTGCCGCGCCCAGTTCACATTCTTTTCGTGCTGTTACTGATTCTGTAAACACAGTCATTCATATTTCCAACTCCAATTAGGAGAAGTGGGAGGATCAAGCCCCTTTTCCTCCTGTTGCCATGGTGAATCATGTTATCTGCGTTCCACTGATGATGGTTTTTAAAGTCGTTGTGAAGGCACTAAACTAAACTAAACGCACTAGAGTAAACATACTCTGAGTTGAGTGACGACTCAAATATTATGGTAAAACACTGCCATTTCTGCTTTACTATGATAGGTATAGAAGAGAGACAGACAGCAAGGACAAGTCAAAAGAAGGGGATGACATGCAGCAAAGGGCAAAGGGCACAATCAAACCCACGCCACGCTGCGCTGAGTTATGTGGAATGCACCTTAATCCAGAGAACCAACGGAGCGTCCCGGTGAAACAATTATTAATATGTGCCGACTGGGCCGCTTCCTATCATGCGTGCTAGGCAAAGACTAACCGCAGTACTTGACCAAAGCACTGGGCTATAGATCTGGAGCCAGAATGGCTGCCCACAACTCCTGCTAGTTTGGATATTTGATTAAATGCAGAGGATGAATTTCTGTACGGGGATCAATTAAGTATAGCTTTCATTCATTTATTTTCTTTCTAACAGGGTCACCATAGCTGGAGTGGCCCTCCTAACACTTCCATATACAGCACTAATTAAATGCATTATTTTCCCACAAATGTCTTGTAAGGTTAAAATAACTAATAAGACTTTTACAAAAAAAAAAAAAAGAAATTCTAAAAAAATAAAATATGAAGACTGTTACTTTAAATTAAAATTGCCTTTACATGCATGATAGATAATTACACAGTCATCATGGTCATCAATTATGAGTGAATTACCAATATCTCTGCACACTTCACCAAGTCCTAATTCAGTTTGACAAAATATCACACCTTTTCACCTCAGCACTCACATAACGAAAAACTCGGTACACACGGCTGCTGTCTGCATATTGGAAATGAAATTAGTTCTAATCTCATTTCCATAAAGTCTTCAATATATTCTCCTAATATATTTTATCCTTATATTACAGCAGTGAGTCTCAGGAATTTGTCGTGAGATAGCAGAAATATTGCTAATTCTCTTCTTCATTTGCCTGGAATTCCCCATGGTGGAGGCAGGATTGGTGAGGTTCAGAGCTGCTCAGTCCAACCAAATGAGACTTGCTGCTCAAATGAGAAAGAATGGCTTTTCTAACAGCCATATTATTAAACACACAGCACTGCTGTTTCAAACGCATTAGTGGGACTGATATGAAGTTGTTCGGCTGACTGGCGGAAACAATGAACTCTGGCTAACGTTATTAATCGGAATCATAAATCTATTTCTCATCTAGTCTATCAAATAATGAGGTAGGGGAAACCAAGCAAGCTTTTCCATTAAACCATGCAAAGCCACACAATAGTGTAGATGCAGGCAGTCACACATGCTTACGTGTGCACACGCACGCGGACGCGCACACACACACATTCACATTCAACATACAATATAAAAAAGAATGAATAAAATGGGAAGCAAAATGGGAAACAGTAAAAGAGAATAGCTCTTTTTGACATCTTTATGATAGAAATTCATTTATGCATGGCCCAGGATGGACTTGGGCTTATTGGTTTCTTTATTCTGAAATGGAATGTGATGCAGACAAACACACAAGAATGGAGAGAGGGAGATTCCTTTATTTGCGCCTTGGACGTGTGGGGCATGTTTAAAATGCTGTAATGAAATTAGAGCAGGGATTTTGATTATCTGGCTTTTCAGGCTGCAAGGAAAACATCTCCAGCAACGCATGAATCATAGGCGGAAAGACAATTTGCCAGACTAACAAGCACTGCGACACATCAGAACAGAACGTTTTCACAAGCACCTACTTAAACTGCCGTTTGCTTGGGGTTTGTACTTGTGTACTGCTGACGAGCTCCAATCTGCGAAAGCTGTAATGCTGAAAACGTCAAATGCGTATCCAAATGTTTGTGTGTGTGTGTGTGTTTTAAGATAAGCAAAATCCTACAAAAAAAGAGCAAAAGAGACAAGAGAGTCATATGGAATAATTCCGCTTGAAAGGAAAATAGTCTCTCAATCAAACATTGTGTATTAACGGTTAATGTGTAACCCTGTTATTATTAAAGTAGCAGCAGGAAATCTGTGAGCATTTGTATCTTTCCTGGCATTGAAGCAAAGCAAATGCTCAGAATGGATAATACAAAGAACTGGAATGTAATGTTAACTTTATTTTGTCTCTGTGCACACATCCTATATCTCTACTGCTTATTTATTCTGTTTGCTCAGTGTAAAGCGTACAAACGTCACTGAATGTGGTGTTATACAACCAGTCAATCCCCAACAGTAGCAACAGGTACCGAGTCATTCCTACGTTAGCTCATAGTCTCTCACTCACACTCTCTCTCTCTCTCTCTCTCTCACACTCTCTCAGTCATGAAATACACTTAATTGTTTCAAAAATTGTCTGTTTCCATTTGCCAGGTGAATTCTAGGGCTGTACAGTGATGCAATGAGTTGATGATTGAGGTGTGACATCATGCTGGTGACCAAACAGATTCAATCAAATCGTCAGTTCATCTAATTCAGTAATTTAACTAATCATATGACCAACAAACAATCCGTCCTTCTTTATTCCTTTATTTCTTTATTTATTTCCTGCACTAACTGAATAATCTTCCTGTACTGTCTTTACAGCAGCATCTGCTCTGCTATTTTTCGGCATTTTTCTTTAATCCTGCTAATCTGCCATAGTTTTTGAGTTCTTTATTAGGGTGCCAAACAAGTTTTGCTTTCCAACTGCCGTTTTTTGCTGCGTGACTTCTCAACAGCTGCTAGCCTGCAGCGACATTAGCCAAACGGCTAATCAGCGGCCTCCACTTTTCTCTGCTAGAATTCATCTTCAAATCGGTCTGCTTGAGGAAAGACAGCCAACTGAGTTTAACCACCCGTTAGCCGTGGCAGATTACCCAGGGACAGCCAGCAGGGAAAACAGGAATGTAACGGCTAAGGATGCACTCCACCAAACCACCATTCCGTGGAGGGTTTGGTACAGTCCCGAGGGAAGTTCCAGATGTTCGCTGAGGTCATTGCTGCTCGCGTTAGCAGTGGTGAGGGTGCTGTGAATCATATTGACGATTTTTCAAAACAACAACAAAAACTAGTTCATTAAAGTTGACATTTTTCCATTAAAAGCGGCAAATTCACAAAGGCAGTGAGGAAACAGAAGAAAAAAACAGAAGGCAACTCCCTTCCAACTGCCAATCAGAGGAAATCCCTGGTGTACCCTGTGTGACAGGATGGAGGGCGTAAGCTAAAGGTCTGCTCTTAGCCTTTTGTTAACCTCAATGACCTTATTAATGTAATTATTTTATTACAGCCCCTGCGATGTGCATGTTAGATAAATGATTTTTCATGATAACGATAAAAATAGATCGTTCACATCAGTCAGCCACGGTGAAGTCTCTGAGATAAACTACATGGGCTGATTCAAATCTCCAGATCACATTCACTCTCCCCAGAGGATGAAAACCTCTCACTGAGAATCATCCAAGGTCTCTCCAACGTCACCCTCAGGCAAAATATCACCTTTACTGTATTTCTATGAATGACTGCTAAGCTTAAGGCTAATCTTAAATGGAAATGTGCAATGTCACTGCAATCATAATCTAAATACATGCAAAAAACATCTTATTGCAAATTCCTCATGATGCAATAAACACATTTTACATGAGATTATATGCATAGAATTATACTTCAAACCATTCATTTCACTGATTAGCACGTTTCTGTGATCCCATCTTAATCTTATTCTTAATCTGTAGATCATATCAATACACAAGGTCACATCATCTTGAGAATCCAGCGTTAGTCAATTTTATGTCCATTATGTCCACTTTTATAATGCTCCTGATTGAAGCTACACGAAAAACTAAATTCAGCAACTGTCATTTCCCTTTGCTCTAACTCATTTTTCACGGATTCAGCAGACAATGTCAGGTTGTCATGACATAAACTTCGTCATCTACAAAACACACAGTGCAAACTGTACACGAACAACAGCAAAATCAGCACAAATCTGAGTGAAAGATTGTGACATTGTGCTGCATTGGACGCTCACACATACAATCATGCATACACACAATCCTTGTGTGACTTGATGAAGCTGTTATGATTAATAGGGGTGAAAATCACTCACAATTCAAGAGGCCCATTTAAGTCCCCTAACTCTTTCACTCCCTCCACACACACACACACAAATCACATGCAGAGTGCCCAGCCCTTGGTGCTTAATGGAGCCCTCATATGGGTTATTGATCGGGCCGACCACAGCTAGATTAATTTATTCTTCCAATCAAGCTTTAATTAATAGCAGGACACTGTTGAGACCCCCATTAAAAGTGCTGGTCATTACTCACAACTGGAACATAGAGGAAACCAATAATCAAAACATGGCTGATGCTCCTTACCCCAGATTCACCACTTCAGCTGGTTGAACCAAGGTCAGCAAAACACACCGTTAATCGTTCATACCACACAAATATGTATATCTATCTATCTATCTATCTATCTATATACATATGTATATATATATATATACACATACATACAAATCTGTATATACATGTAAAAACCAACTGGTAGCCCACGTGCTTGGGGTGCTGAGATGCCTGGTTCGATTCTCCTTGGTTGCCCGCCGGGGAGAACATGCAAACTCTACACAGAAAGGACTAGGGTCAGCCTGGGAATCAAACTCACAGCCCTCATGCTGTGAGACAACAGTGCTATCCACCAAGCCACTGTACTGCCATACCAGCATTTTACATGATGAATGCATGAATTGATCAATTGATAGCTAACATTGTTGCTAGTTCATTTTACATGCATGTCAACACAGAGATAGAGCAAGAAAATACGGTCGGAGTGAAGCAAACGGCTAAGATGGGTAGTGAAAGGTGGAGCACTTTCAGAACATTGGTGCACATGCTCAGAACAACTGATAAAAGTGAACATTGGAACCTCTAAGGAGTTGCCACCATTTGCAGGCAGGAAGCAAACACACACACACACACACACAGAGGCTTCCTATCACACAAATGAGGCTTCAGGCCTAAATGTGTGTATGGAGAAGGAGGGTGGACGTAACAATTAGCATCCATAATGAGATCAGGTTTATCAGACGACGGGTCACGGATGATGAAAAGAACACTAATTCAGTTTGTCTGTTCCTCTCTTCCGCCTGTCCTCACTGGTTGCTAAGGGATGGAGAGAGAGAGAGAGAGGAAGGGTGGGGGGATGTCCACATTAAGAATAACCGCCATCCGACATGAGTTAAATGATCCCTGCATTCTAATTCCATTGCTTACACTGGTTGATATAAGCACAAGTTTTACAGAGAAAAAGCCCTCGTAAGGCAGCAAGAGATGACGTACGGCTGAAAAAGATTAATGCATTATTAATCCTACAAATATTTCAATTAAATTCCATTTTCTCTCCAAACAGTGTCTTAATAAATCTCAGTTTAAAACAAAGTATTTTGTTGCACTAAAAAGTACTAAAAACTCTAAAAACTATGTACAAGAAGTACAACTAAAAACGCTATAATAGCTTAATCTCGGATTTGCCACGTTATTGCATCATCCAGCTTTTGCTCGTCTGTTTTTTCATATGTGGCAGCCCTCATGAAGACAGGCTTCAACCCGAACCTTTTCCTGTCTTCTTTGACAATTTATTGCCATATTCTACAACTGGCATTGGTAATTTTTGTCTGACAGCGGCAGAGAACACTATTAAAGATAAAAATCCATAATAAACTTAAATATCTAACAAAAGTTTTTATTAAACAAAATTAATAAAGTCATAATATAAATTCGTCCATTGCAATTAGTTGCATAAGTGTTTAATACTTAACACACTGATATCCCTGAAGAATTTTTAAGTTCTGATATAAACTGCTTTCAGTCTATGTTGGTCATTGTTGCTGTTTTTAAATTGTATGTAATTGATTTTCTATTCATTTGATTTTTACTCTAAATACTCTTTATTCATCTTTTGCCATCGTCATCTGTCTAGTGATTCCATTGAAGGAGACGTTTTCTTTTGACTTCCATTTGTTCCACTGTTTTTCTGTAAACGCTGCACTCCTGCAAGGTCTTCTGAGTAAAAACATGAATGAATAAAATCAAAATAACAAAGCACAGCAAACCAGTCAGGAAGTAATGAAAAGAGCAACACAGTAGAACACGGATGGATGGATAGATGGATGGATGGATGGATGGATGGATGGTTCACTCCCAGGTCAGATCCAAAATTTGCCTTTTTTTCCTATCTATTCATAAGAGAAACCCAACCTATGTCATTACTCTAACCTCTTTTCTTGTTTCCTGGTTTCCCTCCATTATGTTCTCTCTTCCTTTCTCTGCCTATAAATACCTCATCGCCTGCCCTGTGCCTCAGCTGGAGCTAAATGAGTATAAACAGCCCTGGCTGGGCCAGAGATGGATGGGTGGCATCACCCAGGGAGGAGGCCTAGAGATGGATGGAAGGATTGGAAGACAGAAAGAGGGACAGTCCTCTTCATAGAGTTGGTGACAAACAGCTTCAGCCCAGCCCTCTGTGAACTACGGGCAGGGATGCACAGTAGAAACACCAACACCAACACACGCACAAACACAGGCAGGAAGAGCAGCAGTCATTTGTTGTTTAGTCTCAACTGGAGTCTTTTAAATCCTGAGGTAAACAGGAAATCAGCAGGGGGTATTTCCTGTTTGACAGTCCTGCTGCCACGCCCTGCACCCACAATCCCATTCTCATCAATAGAGCGTAATCATTAAGACTGATTAAGAGACACCTCAGTGTGAAAGGACCTCCACACAACCCATCTATCACACACACATACACACACACACACACACACACACACACACAAACACACAAACACACGCGTCATCCATCAGCCCCTCTGGCTGGTCTATCTGAGGTCTCAGTGATTAGTTGTCCTGCCCGGCTGAATTATGATGTTAATAAGTCACCATTAGTTCCCGTATCCACGCCCAATTCACACACACACACACACACACTCACTCACACACACACAACCACACACACATTACCAGCATTAGTCTCCCGTCCTCATTCTGTGTGTCTCTGTTTAGCCATCATACACCCAGTCAATTCAAATACATTTACGGCTCTTCACTTTTCAGCACCATTTCTTATAGGACACATTATGGAGATGTAACATGAAAATAAAATTAGCTTGAACTCTGTCCCTTATCTGAGAAAATGTCACGTTCTAATTACCTTTTTCTCCAGCCTGGGCTGCACATGGCTTATTTGTGTTTATTAATGTTAGGTTTTGCAATATCTACCTGCCCTGCTTTGCCTATGTTTGGTTTCTCCCAGTGATCTGATATAGATGTATGTTTAATTTGCAATGACTGATGTTGTTTTCAGGTAAGTAAGCCATATATTTCTGAAAAATAATTTGTATATCCAGTAGTAAAACACAATGAGGTCAGAGGCTGCGGAGGCACTGTGAAATTTTGAAAACCACAGCCACAATACTTTGGAATACAGCTTACAGAAATAGGCATATAGCTTTTCAAATACCAACCGCACAGGACTGGAAGTGGACACGACAAACTTTATCTTTAAGGTAGAAAAATGAATATAGATATATGCCACGCAACCAAGACCTAAATCTAAGTAACAGGCCACCAAAATTCACTGAAAAATTGTGTTCTGTAGTAAAATTGAATTTAAGAGGTGATTGACACTCACACAAATGGAAGTACACAGTGTTTACAAGATGATTTCATTTAAAAAAGAGGAATGATTAAATATAATATATTCATTTCACAATGAAATAAATTTTACTTGTGAACAGTTTGCCACAATGAGATATTCTCCACTGTCTGTGTGAACACAGATAAGGTGTAACAAAAGTAAGCTACAGAGGTGATTTACATTTAAAACTTTATTGAAACTGAGAAGATGAGTACATGGAGCACTGCATCATGTCAGTTATTTTATTTACATTTAATGTATTTATTATCCCCTTTATTTACTTAAAGGGGAAGCAGGGGCTGCACTTTTATGCTGGATGCATTTGCAGAGCAGATCCTTGTATTTAATATTTATTTGTCAAAGAATACAACTTTTATGACTTGTCAAGGGAAAAAGTAAACATTTTATGCACTTATGCAGCTATAATATGATTGCTGGTCTAGAGGAGGTCGGAACGATCCATTGATTATTCAACATTAAGGAAGTCCAGATATTGATTTGAGGAAATTTGCATGCTGAGTACAAATCCCACAGTCCGAGAACTACACTACTTAAATGTAGCAGTGATGGCACAACAAAAACATCAACACTAAGCACAAACTCAAACGAACACAGAGAATCGGTCTTTAACTGCACAAACAGAGTGATTCACCTGGAAGCACACTGCGTTAATGAGAACACAGAGGAACAGCGCAATAAAGGCCACGATCGAATCACAGCACCCAGCACAAAGAGCATCTGCAAGGCCACAACGTGCGCATACACAGTGACACGGCGGCCAACACAAACAATCAGGGCAAAAATTTTACTTACATCTAGGAAGATCCATATGCGCATCTGCGCTCTTGGCGTTTTGAAGAATCCCAGCTCCTTTAGATGCTGCAATCCCCCTTCACATGTCTGCGTTTCCCAGCTGTGGCCGTTTCAAAGTTGATCCACTTTTCCTTCATGGACCACTGGATAACAGCCAGCAGGTACGTCAGAAAAATCAGACAAGTAGTCAGAAAAACTGTCAAACTCTGTCAAATATTCAAAAACTGCCTCTGCCTTCTCCTGGTTCAGATTTACTCCGTTTCTCCACAACTTTTTTTGAAAGACTTGTGCGCAAACTTTTTCCATTTATAACCACATGCGCGTGTCATCCGGTGCACTGAGAGCGGATAGAGGATCGAGCACGCTGATAAAATCAATCGTTAAAGATCAAAATTATGTCTTTAACGTTTCAACCATAGGCATGCGTAAAGACGATCACCTGGCGCGGCCTGCTCTGATACCGCAGGTGCGCAGGTGCCAAACGGATAACAGGATTGGATGTGCGTATTCTACACCCGTCACCTGCGTTATTGTTTGAATAATGAATACATTTATTTGTCTTACAGGTTTTGTGGGACCATTTGTTTGATGCTTACAACATCTGTGTTTGTAATGTATATTTATGTTTCCAGGGCTCTAATAGGTGTTCTAGCTATAAATAGCATAACACCTCCAACCTGCTGCATGTTCCTGCTGACAAGTGTGACCCTGTGAAGTACATTTTCTGTGTTTAAACAACATAAAGGCTATGCTTACCCTTTATGCATCCTGACATTCTTGTATTAGTGAAGCGTCTTAATTGTTTTGACACTCTTTGACATGATGTAAGTAAAATCATCTGTGTTGTACATACACACAGAAATTGAAAAAATCCAATTATCGTCGTATAATCTCCGTTGGTCACTTTTCTTCATTACCTGTGCATCTACATGGGATGAACTTTGATGAAGACCCTCTCTCCTGGTCGATGGCTTTTGGCCAAACATTGTTCCATCCAAGTTAGCGTTTCTTGATTTTAGCGATGTCAATATCAGAGACTGATTGAGAGACAGAGAGAAAGCAGGGATGATGAGGTCTGTCCATTCAAGACTGTTGGATATGTATGAGCTTGGCTTGAATGGGGCTGAATAATTGATCAGCAGCAGGTCGATTGTGATATGTATGTTATTGCTGTTTGATAAGCCATATCTCTATTTGAAGATAGCCCAGGAGAAAAATCTATCATTAAGGGTAAACTATTGATTAGCAGCTATCATATAGCCAGACACACTGATGACAACTAAATGTGTGTCAGTGAAATGTCAAGAGTAATATCATTCAGCCGCATAAATCAATAGGACATCCCCAGATGCCCAATTCACGCATTCTTGCTTGTCTGGAGTGTAATTTTATACACAATTACAGCATTTTCAAGTTATATGCTGTTGAGCTGTCTTTTTGTCCTTTAAGTCTGTGTCTAGTTTAATTAACCTGTTACCCACCAATGGGGCCACTGTCAAAAAGTTTTATTTTAAATTCTAATGAAAAGATACAAAATATAACATGAGACATCCTGGATCAATCTGTATAAAATGATACCCAACAACATTTGAAATATGTTATGAGATTTTATCAGTGTACTCAAATATTAATTCACTGACCAGTGTTAAGTTTATATGTTTTATATAGTTATTTATTTATTCAATGTGTACATATGATTGTTTTTCAATAATTAATTGGCTGTACTTTTCAGTTAACTTTTTAAATCATTTTTATCAGAAATCAATAAATAAATATCTATCATTATTATTGTTGTTGTCGCTGTTATTTCGCATGTTATTGTATATCTGCCATCTTTGAAAACTTTTCACTAGAATTGAAATTAAAACTTAATGAAGATGGATGATTGTTATTTTAAAGCTCTAACATCTCACAGGCCTCACAGCATCTCATATCATTTTCAGTTCAGTGCATTTTACTGATTCATGATCACCAACTTGAATTAATTGTAACATGTTTTTTTTGTTTGTTTTTTTTAAGAGAGGTCTGGTATCTCATGGTGTTTGCAGAACTCAGGCCATCTGTTATTGACATCACCATAATGACCTGCTTTAGAAGGCTCTCTCTCTAAATTTGGATCTGGTCATAAAGGCACAGACAACGAGTCTCCTGCCATCTGTGGAGCACAACAAGTACACTTTCCAACAGACATACACACACACACACACACAGCTTTTTGGATAGGCACATAACAGGAGATGGAAGTCAAGTACCTTGTTGAAAAAAGTCTGTAGAGGTTCCTCAAACAACCCAGCCACGTACTGAGGAAGACGCAGGCTTTGGACAGATCTGTCACCTTCAGAGCCATGGCACCAAAATGAAGAAACAGCATTCATTGTGCCGTTTGACGGGCAACAAGTAGCATTCAAACATGTGCATCTGTGTGAAGATTCTCATCTCTGCCTCTCACATGTTGGAGTTTTAGCTCCTTGGAGCTGGAGTTGTGTTGTCAAGTTGCATGCTGTCAAGGTGTGTGATATGGGATTTCCATTCTGAAGCAAGCTGGGATCATGTGATCAGGCTTTGATGCAGTTTTGTTAAGTTTATCACACAGCCATGTTCACAATCAAAGGCACAGGAATCACTCCAAATACATTTCCAAGGTTTTGGGTTATGGAGTGGAATCACTCTCAAAAATCGCTCATGGCTCTTTCTTTCTTGTTTTTGGGCGTTAGAAGATAAAATTCTATAATTACACTGTGAGTATTTTGGTATGTTGTATTCTCAAGTTGTATTTTTTACCGTTATCTTTTGTCGATTTAATGAGGGACGCAACATTTTATTGTTCAGTACGGGACTGCAACTGTTTCATTCTAGAAGTCCCCTCTGTGATCCATTAATCTTAATCGATGAAGCTCAACGCATGACGCCTGCTGAGCTGCTGGTGATGTATTCTGACATCTCGGCTGTAAATTTCTACTCATTATTCAGATTTATATAAAATGCAACTTGTGAACCCAACATTCAAAAATACGACAAAGTTATACTTGAGTAAAAGTACAGATAAAATGATTTAGTTACAACTGAAACTGACGGATCAGAAAACTTAATAGAGTAAAAGTAATTTAGTTGATGATGTAAATTTAACTGAACTTCTATAGTCAAAAGTAAAAGTATACCTGGTACTCTGTGTGTCATTTATAAATTGTGATTATGTTCAGATTAATTAAATAATAATCTGAGCCAACACTCCACATGTATTAAAAGGCAAATATGGACCATATCTTAAGTTACCCATCATAACAATGGAGCTCTCCAAACTTCATTTGAACATGGGCTTTAAAGGCTTTAACTTTGGAGGACACATTAAATGAGTTGGACTGTCAAGAGTCCTCTATGTAGAGTTCTGTTTGAACTTAATACTTATTCAGACAACATAGAGTCAATCAATTACAAACAGGAAGAACTCAAACTGATTCAAACCAACAAAACTAAACTAATAGTACAGTTGTTGGGATTTTTACATCACAGTTTCCAAAAAAAATTCAATAATTTTCAATAATTGTTCACTACATTTGTCTTTTTATGCACAAAAACGAGAAATAGGCACAAATGTTTTTTGACAGCCTTCTCGCTCACAGACTGGATCATATGGATGTTCGCATTATGCAGGTTCAGGTTCTGTCCAGCACACAGAATTAGCCAAAGTTAATGTGTGCATCTTAGTTTACCAGGAAACTGAGAAGCACTGTAAGTGTGTGTATGTGTGTGTGTGTGTGTGTGTGTCTGTGCGTGTGTGCGTGTGTGCGAGTGTGTGAGTATGCCTGTGTATGTGCGCGCACATTTGTGTGTGTGTTTGTGAGAGCACAACAGGTTGACCATTTTCTCGTCTTCTATAACTTCATTTAAGAAATATAAAATGGCAGGCCATTAGGGCAGACACATTCAGTTGCCTCTTATTGAGAAATGCTTTTAGAACAATCCGATTCCACAAATTGTATGGCACTCCATCCATCCGCGATTCACACACACACATACACACACTTATCTAATATTCTAAATATGACTCTAGTTGGGTGAGCTCAGCACAAGCTGAAGGGATGGGCAGCGTTTCTGATGTTTATATTTGAACATTCTAAATGTTTCGTAGTTCATGGTCACAAAAGAAAAATGCAAATTTAATTTGTATCAAAATCCTTTAATGTTCTGCATTTTTGCATTTGCAAAATAAGCAAAATAGTTTCACTTGTCCTTCCTAGCATCTTTATAATAGTTCTAAGTTGCATAATTGTCTATTACTTGTAAATAAAGTTACAAATAATAAAGACTTAGCAAGGCTCCGCTTAGCATCACTTAGCGGAGCCTAGACTAGCTAACATGTGTCAGGACCAGAGAGGATGTCAGGAACAAAACAGGCATGATTGGGCTGATTTTGTTTTATCCACCACTTTCCAAGAAATGTCAACAGATATTTCATCTAAATTCAAAATGTGATATTAGGGGGCAACACATAGTAGCTGGCCGCTGATCGATAGCAGCAGCTAATGCTGCGTTCAAGACAACTCCATGTTACTGTAATTTAGGAGCAATCTCTGGCAAAGAAATTTCCTTCAGGATAAACAATGTTCTACCTTATCTTATCTTACCTTACCTCACCTTACCTTGCCCTGCCTTAACTTAACTCAGAAAGCCTATTCATAAAAATGCCATAGAAACGACTGTTGAAGTTCCTACAGGAAAACTAAGGGCCAATTAGTGGAACCACACATCCAAGAGAATCATTTTCACTGAAATTCTTGAATGAATGTGACAGAAACACAACACACATCTGTTTTAAAACCTATTTTTGCATTTTCAGAATACAAAATACAGCATTTTATTTTGAGACTTTTACTGTCAAAATATATTTACATGTATATTTTTGGCAGATGTTTTCCAAAGCGACTTCCATCAGTCACACTTTGACAGCCGTGACATCCATGCAAGGCACCAGCACCTGCTATCAGGGACCTTTCCACATTGAGGAGGATCAACCCAGCAACTCTGATCTAATCGCACTACCTCCTACAGCGCCCCAAAACATTTTTTCCACTTCTGATACTCTGCCTATTTTGACAGGCATACTAGGACAGCAGTCACAGATCGGAATCGAACCCCTGCTGGTAGTGTGGTATGCACTCTACCTGGTGCCCCTCACTGGTGAGCCAAAATGCAAACATACAGGAGGATACATTTTCCTGTATTTTCGGGCCTCCCCTGGATGTTTCCACGGTGATAAAGGCACCTCAAACATGGCCGTCCGGTTGCCGAGGCATCATTAAACAGAGTGAAAAACGGCCTCACGGTGGAAACTTCGCATCCATTATTTTTCATCTCACTCGCGTTTAGCATCCATCAGCGATACCTCACCTCTCTTTTCTCTGCATGTTCGGCCTCCTCCTCCTCCTGCTGCTGCTCTCCTCCTCTGTGTGAGTTATTGGGGATGAGATGAAGTCATTCTGTGCGTGGTTATTAGTATTGATCTGAGGGCCGTTCAACAGCCGTTTCCTGCTGATTTCCTCTCGTTTACCCTCCTTCCCATTCTCACTTTATATCCTTTAATAGCCCCCCTCGACCCCACCCATCCATCTTTCCTTCCTAAACACTCTACAGTGAAGTTTTAACATAGTGATTTGTCTGTCGCGTCTGACTGATTTACTGATCATTGCACCTTTAATGCTGCTGCACACACATGCACACACACACACACACACACACACTACACTGGACTGACCATGGAAATAATACATTACAGTCAGACTCACAGCGTAACAAAGTCTGTGTGTTTTATTGACCAAAACCTACAAGACCACACGCACACACACACATCTATTACTGAAACTACCATTGTTTATTACGGCCCTCTGATTGGACTTACATGGGAGCATTTAAGTAACCAACTGTAGCTAAATACTCGTTTGTGAAAGTTACTCTTGGCAGAATAACAATTAATATAATCCTCAGTCTAGAAATTCACACACATGCACATACTTTACACAAAGGCAAGGCAGCGGTGCAAAGCTCCCCGATTGGTGTCTTATTATTAATAGATGGAGCATTTAAATAACACAGGTTGAAGTTCATTTATTATGCATGTTATTAATGTCAGTTCTCAGCCCACTCACTGCATCCTGCCAACATCATTCTCACATAGATGCAGAAACACACACGCATACAACATGAACACATTTGAGTGCACAGCTTGAACATAGATCAGATATAAGTGCCTGTGTGTGTGTGTGCGTGTGTGTGTGTGTGTGTGTGTGTGTGCGTGTGTGTGTGTGTGCATGAATGGTAACATCCTTATCTTCTTATCAGTCAGTTCAGGTTGCGAGCACTTGCGAGTTTACTCTGGACGGGAGTCACTGAGGTCCATCAATCTGGATCCATATTAAGCAATGTCAAATTCCAACTCTAACCTTAACGTTTAGCCGTAACCTTAATCCCTCGTCCGGTCCGATAGATCATTATCTTTAGCATATTTAGTGCTATTGGCAGGTGTGTCCTCCGTGACCGTGTCTATTAGTCTCGACTAATAGAGCAGCTTCAGTAATGAAGACACACAACGTGGTCCCTAATGGCTTGTGGAGGCGATGTAAACAAGGTTAAAAATAAAGTCTCAACACTGCTGCACTGTGGGAAGAAAATGAAAGAATGTGACAATTCATGTGCCCACAGCAGCTGAACCAAACAGAGCAAGAGTTGTTGTTAGTGTTGGTAGTGGGGGGAGGGATTTTAACAGGTATGTTAAAATACAGTTCAACCTGGCCACAGTAAGTGAGTTTGTCTCCCAGGCCTTATTGTTGCCCAATTACCAGAACACGTTTTTTTAAAAGGCAAAAATCATAAAAAGAGGCTGAAATCTGTGTCACAAAACAAGGACAATCACTCAAACAGAACACAACTATCACCACTGTGTGTGCTGTACGTTAAAGTGCAATAACATACAATGCTAAGTAGATAGATAGATAGATAGATAGATAGATAGATAGATAGATAGATAGATAGATAGATAGATAGATAGATAGATAGATAGATAGATAGATAGATAGATAGACAACAAGATGGAATAAACTGAAGACTGAAGAAATACTATTTTCTGTCCCTATTGGCGCTCCTTGATGAGGCCTTCATGGTGGTGACTTCAGCTCAGCACAGTGAATATGTGTGTTAGACTGGCAGCTAACCATTGCAAATTTATGCAGAAATGCGGCCAGAGACGACAAACGCTTTAGGGGACGCTGAAGATGTAGTTCTAAAACAAGCCGCTGGGCAGCCAACACATGTAAATGCAAACACACACACACACACAACAGCGCCCGAGGACCGACTCAAGATCTTCCACCTTGCCTTGGTGAGGGACAACGGCAGGAGTGATTAACCTAACGTACATTTTTTTGTGGGAGGGGGAAACCTGAGCACCCTGAGGAAACCCACGCAGACACAGGGAGAACATGGAAACTCCACACAGAAAGGTGAGGAGGTCCACCCCGGGTTTCGAATCCACAACCTTCTTGCTGTGAGGCAACAGTGCTAACCATCATGCCACCGTGTCATAGAGGGACAGAACGTGACTCTCATCCATTGTGACAAACAGTGTAGCCTACACATGCTAAACTTAACATTTACACAACAATCCCCATGGTTAACAACATGAAGACTGAAAGCAAACAACAAATAAGGAAAAGTTCATATGTGTGAGTTTGTCAACAGAATTTCAGGATGGTAGCTGATAATGGAGGTAGCTTTAATGTGAGTAATTTTGTAAAGTATGCGGCGTAACCAGTTTGAATTTATGGTCTTTACTCACACTATGGACAAATAGAAACACCTTCATATTGCTCATGCTAATCCCTGATCACTTATCCTTTTCGTATTGTCAAACAAGTTATCACACAGTGCAGTTCATCTCCATACTCTACGATCCTTACTCCACACGGAGACCCAATTATGAAGATCTGGCTGTTATATTCAGAAAAAAACAATCTGAATATTTTGGTTCTACAAGTACTTGAAAAAGGACGAAAGGACTCCTCATGCTCCACCGCAGCAGCACTCTGGATGGATGACAAACCCACATCACAGCTTCTTGTGCAAAATGCTACATTACATCCTCTATCTTTCTCATTTGTATTTTACTCTCTCTCTCTCTCTACCTCTCGCTTCTCTCCCGTGAATGTGAATGATATTCAGTTTCACATAATCCACCCTGGATATTAATTACACTCTTCATTAACATTTAATAAATACTTCCCAGGTGGGCTTGCTGCTGAGTGAACTGAGTGCCTTATCAAATATTAGGCCTTTAATTGGCCTTTCACTCCAATGAATGGCTTTTTAATTACAGTGTGGTTATCATCCCTCTACCAACCACAGGGCCGGGCGGATCAGCATGCACAGATGTGCCACTTTTGCTGAGTGAGGGCATCCTAACGACCTGAGGTAGGCCACTCATTGCATAATACCCAGAATCCTGCGGTCAGGGAGGAAGAGTGCAATCTGTGAGTAGCAGCAGGCCACAGATAGAACCATGAGTGAGTGTCTGTTAGAGCATCTGTGGACAGGATGCAGGTTTTCAACAAAACAGATGAGACAAAAAGATACAGAGCTACAGTTACATCCATGGTTACATCAGTTAGTGTTGTCTTCTCTTCACATTTTTATACTGTATGCATATTTTATGTATTCATGTAGTGTAATCTGTTTATACTCTTCAATAAGAGTGTAATAATTTTAATTAAAATTTTAAAAACTGTAATATTTATTGCAATTTGTAAGTCAAACCATAATAAATTTTGTCACATTTTGTGATGGCACTTGAAAAAATGCAAAAAATACCTGTATTAATGTCAAAAGTAACAATAAATGTAATGTAATAAATGTAACAATCACTGTGTATAGTGCAAACTATGTTCCTTTATTATAGTCGTCCAATTGGATGTTATATTATAGAGAGATAGTAGGTTGCTTTTAAAGCTAACTCTAATAAAACCCAGTTACTCCAAAGCTCTGCAAATAATGGCACTTATCAACGTTATGAAAGCAACACTTCGACTGCATCGTTATGTAATACCTGCCGCAATATGTATCAAGTTATTACAAAGTTAGTGCAAAAAGTATTATGGTTTATATAATTCATTGTTGCTATCCTTTTCATTCTTTGCATTCTTTCTTTTTCTTTTTCTTTCTCTATTGCTTTTTTTTTCTTTTTTCTTTTTTTTACAGATTCAGAGCAAACACCTTTACGGTGAGTACAGCTCACCAACACAAGCTGCAGAGGGTAAAATGACTTCAGAAACCAAAAACATCTGCATCACCATAACATGAACAATCTGAAGCAACACAAGGAAAACCAAATGACAAAATACTCCATCGCTTCTGTATCTTCCTGACTTTCAGCACTGCTTTTCCCTTTCCCATTCCCCCAACCCTACATTTCCTCCCTTTCATCCGGCAAAGAGCCTTAAGCCCATCAGGGATGTTTCGTGTTATGCAGCACTCGCACGTGAATCACTGCCATATCCAGACTTCCACCAATTACTACACACGCGGGGCTCAGATAACACGGATTCAGACCGCTACACAGTGGAAACGCAGCAGGAGAGAGTGAAGGCTGTCATCAACACTTAACATCACAGACGGAGATGCCACCTCAAAGCTCAAGCACATTCACACATACAGTACAAACACACACATACACACTCACACTTAAGTCACTCACGACACTCATAAATCTTCTTCAGCTGTAATTAGGTTCTGTGGAGCAGGATATGACATTTTAAACATGACAAAGGGAAGGAAACCCAGCGTAAAGCCACTATCAAATGGGTTTTACTCTCACGCTCGTGGAATTTACTGGCACCTGTTGTCTTTTTTTAGGATGCAACAGAAATAGAAATCTGCTGCTATCAAGCCTGGAAAGTCTAAAAGAACACGCAGAGTCATACAGATTTTATTATGGCAAATTAACAAACAGCCTCTCTGCAGCGATCGTTTTATCAATCATGGAGTCTGACAGTTTGATGAACGCTGAGCTGATTTTATCTCATCAAAGTTATTGCTGGAACAAGGGGAAATGTGTGTGAAATTATGAAAAACATTTGGCTCAGTCATAATCCCTATGTAATCTCTACAACATCCTCCCACACACACACTATTGGTTTAAAGAGCGTCTGATCCTACAGATTTTATGTTAATAATCTGCATTATGTTAAAGGTTTGTTAAGGTGAGACCATCTTGTCAGACTTTAGAAGGAGTTAAGCTCCCTCTAGAGGTTTAGATTCACACTGCACCACCCATGGCCAGGATGGACTGACTTTGCCTGTGATGGACTCGACTCTGGACACCCCGAAACTCAACGTGAACATCATTTACTCTCTCTCTTGTTTTCATGTTATTACCTGACATTGCTGTCTCTATGTCATTTATTCTTCCATCAAATGGCTCTGACATCGGATGCTTCACGTGGTATTTCCTTACATGTTGAGGTTTTTTGGTAAGCCTTTCCTTACATGTTGAGGTTTTTTGGTGAGCCTTTCCTTACATGTTAAGGTTTTTTGGTGAATCTCTCCTTACATGTTAAGGTTTTTTGGTAAGTCTTTCCTTACATGTTGAGGTTTTTTGGTGAATCTCTCCTTACATGTTAAGGTTTTTTGGTAAGTCTTTCCTTACATGTTAAGGTTTTTTGGTAAGTCTTTCCTTACATGTTGAGGTTTTTTGGTAAGTCTTTCCTTACATGTTAAGGTTTTTTGGTAAGTCTTTCCTTACATGTTAAGGTTTTTTGGTAAGTCTTTCCTTACATGTTAAGGTTTTTTGGTAAGTCTTTCCTTACATGTTAAGGTTTTTTGGTAAGTCTTTCCTTACATGTTAAGGTTTTTTGGTAAGTCTTTCCTTACATGTTAAGGTTTTTTGGTAAGTCTTTCCTTGCATGTTGAGGTTTTTTGTTGAGTCTTTCCTTACATGTTAAGGATTTTGGGGGGGAGTTTGTCCTTGTCTTGCTGGAGAGCTTTGTGCTGGGTCAGGATCTGTTTGTTATGTGGGCTTGTTAAAGCCCTTTGCGACGATGTTTGTGAGTTTGGGTTGTCGAAATAAACCTGACTTGACTTTTCGGTGGAGATGCACGGTTTGCTCTCTCTTTTTTGAATTCCCTACTCCTTTGGTCCAATCAGGATGCTCGTTGATCTCCTCACCACGTTGACCGGTGACTTCATTGAATTACAGCAGGCATGAAATGCTGACATCAGCCTGACACCTACCTCTCTGGGTGCTCCGCTGACTTCAGCTGAGATGATCTCATGCAATAAGAGCATCATTTTGTGCAGCGACCTCCTTCTGCTCTTGTGACCTCTTCCACTATTTTCTCTTCTCCTTTGCTTTTCTTTTTACCTTCCCCCTGACCTCCAGCCCCCAACACTCAACACACTGACACGCAGCTTTAATTTGGTCTGAGCAGGAGTCTTTGCTGCCAGTTGGACTCTTTTCCACTCATTAGACAAGAAGATAAAAGCCCTTTTGTTTTTCAGCGTCTCCACTAGGTAGGAAGGAAGCAATTGAGCGTACCCACAAACTCAAACGCACAAGTGCATGCACACCTAAATTATTTACACTCCTATCAGCATTAATGGACTCATCAATTACATTATGTGCTCAACCGGTAATCCCACAACTAAATGTCTTTTTCCATAATGAACAATGGCTGAATATGTCTGTGTAATCATTTCCAATCACACATATATATGTATGTATATGATGGAATGTGTGTGACAAGCTGAGTGCATGGAGACAAATGATAATAGATGGCCATCCAACTTAGTCCTCCTCATTCTTTCCCCTTAAAGTCTGATGAGGATAACAACATCTCAGATGTTTTTAGTTGGAGCAGAGCCACACAACCTCCTCCTGCTTTTACTTTCATCCACTTTGTATTTCTTAGCTATTTTCTGTAAAGTGGAAACTTAAGGTTTCCAACTATTTACCCACAGCGTGTTCACTCTGCAATGAATAGCTTCAGTCTCCTCTCTGTCTGTAGCATCCCTCTTACTCGTCCTCCTCCTCCTCCTCCTCCTCCTCCTCCTCCCCTCTCCTGCCTGTTCTTCTCGTCGCCCACTCTGGTCATTCATATATAATACATGTTAAACAAACAGACATGTCAGAGTCACTCAAATGTAAGGCTGTCCTCCATCCACCCGAAAAAGGGGTCCCATCTCAAAACGGCCCTGTGAACAGTCTGAACTTCAGTCACCAGTAACAATTTGGGTTTTCTACACAGGGGAAAATTGAATCAGAGAATGGAGCCTTTATGCAGAAACATTGCAAATACATGGATTAATTTTCAACCAGGTGGTGAATAAATTATTCTTGAATAAAAGTACAGCTATGTAAGACAGCGTATTAGGGTTACTCCAGGTAAAAAAGAAAATAAATGCAAGAAAATCAGAGATTATACAGTCGCAAATTTGCAAGAGGAAAAACTCAGATATGATCTGAGATTAAAGTCACAAATATGCGAGACAGAAAAAACACATATACCACTAAAAGCATGGGCACACAAATCGCGCATTGACACATGTATAACATCTCACATACATACAATCACATATAAAAATTATTTGACAATGATTCAATTCCAAGTAAAATTGACCAATCAGAAAAGATCCTTGAGTAAAACTCACTTAGCTACAGATGTTAATTTAACGTAAGTATCAAAAGGTTTTTGGTTGTTTTTGTTTTATAGTAAATTTACTTTGTTACAGTTTCAGGATAGTACAAGTATATACATTTGTATATACATAGAGGTCTCCAGCTGAATGATGCAGTTTTATCATGTAAATGCAGGCTCAATTCCAATTTTCCTGTTTTGTGTAGTTACAGGTGCCTTGGACTGTCTGCAATAGTTAATTTCCCCTATATATACTGCACATATAAACCAAATTTAACTGCTATGGCACAAGGGGAGAAATTTGCAGTTGCATTAACTTATTTTTTAAATGTACACGCGTATAAATAAACACACACACACATAAAAATCCCAATTTTCCATGTGCAGGGTTCTGTAGAATGAGGCCAGAGCCACTCATAAGGAAAGTAGGAAAGTACCTTATTTGCCATCAGCACTGTGGAGAGTCCGAGCTATTATACCATCCAGCACTAGCATGCACAGAAAAATGGAGTTTACCACTTGACAGCAAGAGCGATGGGCCTTGAAAACATAAGCGTTTCAGAGAAATCGTGTTCGATCAGCGGCAAAGTGAGTTCATTTTCATATTTCACACAGAATACGCTCCACTTGCGCTGCACTGATATAATGCAGAATGACTAAGTGCACACTTCACACACATGCAGCATTTGGACTCAAAGGCTGCCAGCATGTCAACATGTGTAGGGTTGAAGATTTGAACAGATCATGTGCCACACAAAGATCTGCTCCATCTGACATGGAAACCGACAAAGCACATTACATGGAGCACTGTACAACTTTGAAGTACTGAGGCACCTGTGAAGTTTGATATTGTGCAATATTATTATACTTCTGCCTTTCACAAAAATGTTCTTTCTTTACTTTACTTACTTTATTACAATTCTCTTACATAGACATAAATTATCATTATGATACATTTTAAAAGATTAAACAATTTTGGATTGAGTAGTTGAGTAACATAAAAATATGTACTCAAATTCAAATCATATACATTAAGACTGTACATACAGTTCTGTCAGAAAGTATGCACACCCCTTCAGTATTTCCACATTTTATACTGCAGCCTTAGTCTAAAATGGTTTAAATTCCTGAAATACAGTATGTGCTGTATTCAGACCCTCTGCTGTGACAGTTGAATATCCTTGAGATGTTTCCACACCTTATTTGGAGTCCACCTGAGGTAAAATCAATGGAATGGACATTGATTTGGAAAGGCAGACACCCATACGTAAGGCACCACAATTGACAGTGAACGTCAGAGCAAAAACCTACCAAATGAGCTCAGTGCTTGCAGTGCTTTTGTAAGTATATTAGGTTTTCTTTTTAATAAATTAGCAAAAAAATCTAAAATTCTGTACTCACTCTCTTATTGGGGTGTTGTGCGTAGAGTGGTGAGGAAAAATGGTTTTAAACCATTTTAGAATACGGCTGTGTCCTAACAAAATGTGGCAGAAGTGAAGGGGTCTGACTACATCCTGAAGGCAGCGTATGTACAGTAATGATATCAGATCTAACTAGGCTGCTGCATTTACCCACAGAGCCATCGAATCTCGAAGGTAAGAATAAATAATGAGAATAAATAAAAGCCAGACGGGTATTTTGTTGGGCCCGTCTTCTCTTTCCACCCACTGTAAGCAGAGTGAGAAACCTGGATTTATTCAGACAGCTAATACAAACAGTGACTCAGAGTGTATTCTGTGTGTGGATGAAATGGGCTCCAGAGGCTTTTCCTCTCACACAAAGCAAATATCTATCCAGGAATAAGATATTGATTTGTCATTTCCCAGAGCTGAAGCTGAGTAAACAGGCTTAGCAGACGTGTGACCACTGTTCCCTGATAATTGTTATCCGCTAACAGTCAGAGCTCACACAGAAAGCCTGCATCATTCATATTACTGTAACTCGACTGCACACATGTACCTGCACACACATTACAGACACATAAACACATTTGCTGTTTGGTATTCATGCAGTGAATCTTTGGTGCTCAAACAAAATGATCAAATATTTATTCCTATGTTTACAGCATTCTATTTCCTGAGTATGAACACTACGCACCTCTCAAAGCCTCTTGTTTTGCGGAAGAAGACCCTTCAGGCAGGGAAACCATTTAGTTTACTGTCTAGCCATTTAAATGAATAATGACTACACTGTCTGTGCTCAAATCCTGGTGCAGGGATATGTACTCTGATGCCGTCCTTGTTTCAGTAAAACTCTTTTATACTTGAGTTTATTTTTCATTGTGATCATGTTTATCCCTTATATTTTCTAAAAGATACACAATGATATTAACGACAACAGCAAACAAGAGGAGACCAAAAAATCGAAGTGTAAACTGCAACGTCCCAAACTGCTGTCTTAATAGACTGAGGGAAGCTGTTGTTTCAGATTACAAATAGAATAAAAACTTCCAATGAGTTCTTTTAAAATATCTATTTTGATGAGGATTTCTTCCTGATGGCCAAACCTGTGGCCTGGCTGACCTAGATGTTTCCCTGGACCGCTACTGGCCCCTGCTGGACATAATGAATAAGTACATGTACAGTAGCGTTAACAATATTCTGATACTTAATAATCTTCATTACAGATATTTTCAGTACTGTACACATTGACATGGAAATCATCATAGCACATTAAATTAAGTACTTGTACTATTTTGAAGTACTGAAGTATCTGTGTAGTTTGATTATGTGCAACATTACACTTGTACCCCTTTACAGAAGAACTGAAATATGACAGATTTCTAAAGTTCATTGATTCACAAAGGGACCCTAAATAATCAAATATTTTCTGCATGATGAGTACTTTCACTTTGTTTTGGTTAAATTTTGTTTTTATTAGTTGTATTTCAACAGCATTTGAGTGGAGCATATAACTTAAAGCGTTAAGAATAACTTTTAATTGTTTAAAATGTATATAATACATATTTATTTTTGCGTGACGATTCATTTTTTGTGGGCAATTCTCCCAGAATGATTTTACATAAATGTCAATCAATGAAAAGGTGGCGGGTTTTTCGTGCTTAGTGGCTTAATTATCAGATAACTATTGGATGCATTCATGAAAAAAAAAAGTTATTTACTTCAAAATGAACATTTATTTATTTGTTTGTTTCTTTATTTATTTAGTCCTCCATACAATTCCACCAGATGTCAGCAATTCCAATTTTTCCTACATTTGCAACGTAAGTGTAGTTAATTCTTCCGTCCTCGAGATGGCAGCACATATACAAAATGCAGGTAATGCCAGAAAGCGAAGAAGAAGGGGAGGAAAAAAAAGTGTTTTTGTTGTTGTGATTGGAATACTTTGAATTCAAAACGGTTGCTTTTCATTTAGAGCCAGTACTACAGTAAATGGTAAGAATCCTTAAGGTCTTACAATAAAAGTGTTACGGTGTCTTTTCTCATGTGGGAATATATAAACAAATCGTGTGTGCCCAAGCCGGAAGTCAAGACGTAGACGCGTTCATTTTCGAATAAGTCTGCCAAATATAGGAAGAATTTACTTCACTAAATTAACTAATTGCCAATAATATTAGCCTACGAAGAGTTACTACACATTATTACATTGTGTGAGCATGAAAGGAAACTTACTTTTCCCAGAGTTGATCAATAATGTCTAAAATAAAGTCAGTAAGTTTATTTATTGATTGATTAAAGTTAAGCGCGTTTAATGACATTTTAGTGTTTATATAAATTACTTATGACTTCAGTCGGGAATCCTTGACTTTAATGTAGCAGCAAATAATTCACAGCTATATGGTTGTACTTAGTTAAATATACAATGTGCAATTTATTAACCATGTGAAATGAATCATGATCAGACCATACAAGTATACAGACTATATAAATTCATTTAAGCCCTTAAACACCGGCAAATAGAATAATTTAAGTAATTTGGTCCACTTCAAGATAAAACACTTCAGGTCTTGGGATCAGTGTAATGGACCTTTTCACAAATGTAACTTATTAGTAATGAAGTTTACCATGTAGAAAAGATAGAAAAATGCATACAATTCATCATAATAACTTACTTTTGAAGTGTGACATTTTTTTTAATAATTTTGATTTGAATAATGATGTTGCTTAGTCTACATCTGGTAAATGGTAATGGTTCATAAATTGGCAAGTAACATAATTGCAAAATCAATAATAATCATACTAAAATGTTTCTAGAGCTGATACAACCATTTGGTTGACGTGCATCAGTTATTAGCAGGTTATTGAGACATGTGGTACTCCATTGGCCTCGGCAATAAGTAACTGTTGTCTCATTAAAATATAAAGTGCAGAGGCCAACATATGGAAAAGTCAAAAGTCTTGACAATAATATGATGGGTTAGAAACAAGTTTGTCGCATAAGATTTTATTTGCACTGATTCACTGGAATTCACCTGTGGTTTGGTTGGCAAGAAGCATATTTGAGACATTACAGGACTTTGGATAAATTGAATAGGTCTTTCACACGATTAAGAACATTAATATTGGATACCATGTATAGCAGTAGAAAAATACAGTCTGTGTAAATTAGTAATGTAAGTGTACTCAATAACCAATTTTTTATCAGTGTTTAAGGGCTAAACATCCTGTAATTTAAGCCCCAACTGTAAATGTTCTAAATTATGAAAGTGATGTAGATATAAACAGTGTTTATATTGACACGACTAATTTGATTCTAATGCAAACAACAAATTGTGCATGAAAATTCAATCCCTCTCTTGTTTTTTTCCAGTTACCAATTTAAACTAACATTCAATCATGGCCGAGGGGCCAGCAGAAGAAATCCAGCTGTTGAGAAGCCTGAAAGTCAAACTCATCGACATATTGAGTTTGGATGCTGACTTTGTTCTGCAGCATGCAGACTCCCGCTTCCTACTGTCTCATCAAGGCTACGAGCAAATAAAAGTTGTCCGTGTTCCCAGTGAGAAGATGAGAGACCTTCTGGATCATGTTATCCACAGAGGACCTGACGCTGCAAAAGGCCTACTGGAACTACTGAAGGACAAGGACATGCAGGAGACATTTCCTTTACTTGATTTTCTCAAGGACTTGCAAGTCAACACAATGTCTCCAGGTATTAAATATACTTTTTTATGCAATACTTTGAGCCATTTCCACATGAAATTGTGTTCAGAATGAATGATTTCTCTATTTAGAAGGAGAAACATCAAGAAAGAGAATAAAAGGCTCCAATGTAGAAGAGGCTGTTCCACCCAAACAGACATGCAGAAATGGTGAGTTTCACTGCACTACATTATTATCAGTGGTGGAGTTGTACTTGAGTAAAAGTAGCGACATTCCATTTAAAATCGCTTAGTTCCAAGTAGAATTGACCTACTACACACATACATACTAAAGTCATTGTCATTTAGTTTCCGATTTGGTAATTTTTCTTGAGTATCAAATGTTTTTTGGGGGGTTAATAACTGCACTGTAAGTATTGAAAGAGAAAAATGCTTCTGGTCCTCTCAGTGTCATTTATACCTCATGATCATCTTCAGATTAACAAAAGTAAAATCTCAACCAACAGTCCACAAACCTACTTTTGACAAAAATATTTATTTTTCTTCAGATGTACTTGAGTAAAAGTAATAATTTATAAAAAGTTTTTATACTCCTTTCAAGTACAAAGTCTCCAGTGCTGCTGTAGTGAAGTATTTTTACTTTGTTACATTACTCCACCTATTATTCATCTTGCATTTCAGTGACTCATTTCATCTGCCTCCATTTTCCACAGGTTGTTCTCCCTTAGTGAAGGAGAAGCAGCTCATGGCGGTGGCTCGTGGCATTGGACGGTCCTGGAGGGAGATCGGCAGAGAGGTGTTGAACATCAAGTCTGTTAAGTTGGAGCAGATTGAGGAGGATCATTCACTTCATGTGGAGCGGGTCTTTGCCATGCTGAATTACTGGCGTACCTTGCAGAGGGAAAAAGCCACCGCAGCTCACCTGCACTCACTGCTAAGTCAGGCAGACCCTGCACTACCACCCGAGAGCATCGTCTTTTTGTTGGAGACAGACTGAGTCCTTCACCTAGCAGGACAGCCTGTTTACAAGACATTTATTTTTATTGTTAAAATGCCCTACCTGCAATAGATTCCAAAACATTCAACAGATGTGTTTTGAAACGTTTCTTGAGTTTAGTACACAGTATACCAGCACAAATTTTTACTGCAGACATTTTTTTAAATTATTTATTCGGCATTGCGCCTTTTTTTTGTTATTATGGGCACAGGAGAGAGGCAGACAGGAAGGATGGAGTAGAGGAATTACATGACATGCAGCAAAGGGCACTAATTGGAATCGGACCTTATGCCGCTGCATTAGTTTGGCATGCACTCTACCAGGTGAGCCACCGGGGGGCGGCCTACTTCAAATAAATGTAAAAATGTTTCAATGTCGTAATGGTTTCGTCCCAATCTTATTTGCTGGACGGGATCATCTGCAAGTCAAGTTTTGATATTTGCTGGAAATTACAAACATCTGTGAATGCTGGTTTTGAGTAATTGTCATTTGTAATGTGTTTGTCTTGTTTGTTTATTTTGTACTAATACATTCTGAGTGATTGGAACATACATTTCAGGTGCTGCATTTATGTATTCACCACAACTTTTAAATCAAAATTACAAACTATACAATAGTTTGGCTAAAACCCATGTTGGAGAATTAACACATAGGACTGCAGCTGAGTGGTCGAGTAAATATTTTTTTCAAACTACTGATTATTTTTCTCAGAATTTTACCCCGCAGCTTCTTCATTTTTAGATAAAGATCACCCGAATTCGCCGTGGTAGAACGCTTCTTTTATCCGGACGGGGATTTTTCCTCGCTTTATTTTGACATGATTTTCCCTCTACCAAAGATCCTCCCACTTCCGGAGCAAGTCCCTCCTACCTGCGGATATGCAGATATTGTTGACCAATTATTATACATGTTTGCGCTTGCGAAGGCTACTGATTAATCTTGGGACAGATTGTTTCTCGCTGTTGAAATTGCGCTCTCTCTCGTCTTTGCTCTGCTCGTTTATGACATAAATGTTCTGTCTTGGGGTCAAAGGCTGACTGCATCTCACCGTTACTCGTCCTTACTGATTCCCGCTGAGTTCTGCTTTCTTTACACGGTCTGCTCCATTAACTGTTCAAAGTGTGATTATGGAAAACACGGTGCCCGTCTCGTGTAAGTATCGTGCACTCTACAGTGGTGTAATGTTACAAAGAGTAAATATTTCACTACAGTTCTTCAGTATGTTTGAGGACATTTTGTACTTCAACGCAGTATAAATATTTTTTCAATATGCAGACTGGCAAATGGACAAAACTAAATATATAAATATATACATAGATATATATAGTCATAGTTAGTTAAATATATATATATATACCAAAGACATATATGTAGACATATATATATATATATGCACCAAATACATATAGGTAGACATACTGTATATATATATATATGTATATACCAAAGACATATATATAGACACATATACCAAAGATATATATACTGTATGAAGACATATATATAGTTGCTTTTGTGGAATTATGATTTACCCGTAGACCTGCACCTTGCATCCGGTTATTGTTTATCTTATTTTCGTAAGCCCATGTGGTCTTTTTGTATGCTTGTATTCATGTCCATAACATGCAGTGAAATTGTCTGACACATGAGACTTTAAGTGGACTATAATTATTTTTGCATATTATTCCTGACGCAAAATATATACCTGTTCACTACTTTAGTCCAAACAGGTTTTTTACTGGTTACAAAATGAATTCTGTGTTATTGTTTTGAATCATTTTGAGTTCTTCCTATATAAGATTGTCTAAATGAATGTTAAGTTCAAACAGAACACTACACTCTTGACAGTCTAACTCATTTAATGTGTCCTCCAAAAATCAAGCTCATCCTTAAAATTAAGTTTGAAAAAACTTGATTCAAGTCATTGCTAACTGAAGATATGGTCCTTATTTATCTTTAAAGACATGTGGAGTGTTGGATGAGATTATAAATTAGTTAATCTGACAATCACAAGGCATAAATGACACTGACAGGACCCAAAATACTTTGGCTTTCAATAATATAGGATAGTTATTGTCCAAAAAGTACTTCTTATACTTAAGTCAAAGTGATATGAGCATGAAAATGACTGCTGACGTTAAGTATGTTTTCTGATGGTTCAGTTTTACTTTGAACGAAATCCTTTTTAAATTAGATATCTGGACCTTTACTCAAGCATAACTTGGAGGTACTTTATCCACCTGTTGACGATATATAAGTACTGACATTTGAAAGCGTTTCTGTGTGTAACTTTTGTGACTTCAGCAAACAGCATTGCAGACTTGAATGAGCCTCTTATTGATCATTCAGAAGGCCAACTGTTCTTGACTGAGGCCTTCAAAATCATTATGGAAGAGGTTCTCTGCAAAGGAACCGACACTAAAGAGAAGGTATGAAGCCTCAAACCACATACTGAGGTGATTTTATTTTTCTGAGTGTGCATTGCAATTGGTGATTTCTTCCTACAGGTTTGTGAGTGGAAGGAGCCAGAGGAGCTGGCTGCTCTGCTGGATCTGGAGCTAAGAGAGATGGGCGAGTCAACGCATGGACTCCTGCAGAGAGTACATGACGTGGCCAAGTACAGCGTCAAGACAAGTAGGAGAGCCAAAAAAGGACAGGGGGCCAGACAGGTGACTGTGCTGCGCTGTGGTTCAGTAATGATGCATGATGGGCTGTATTTTTCTGTTTTTCAGGCCATCCACGTTTTTTTAATCAGCAGTATGCCGGCGTGGACTATCACTCACTGACTGGTCGATTCCTCACTGAGGCTCTCAACACTAACCTGTAAGACTTAACATAAAGTATGCATTACTCAAAAAGATAGCAAAGTAACATCGGTAAATACCAAGACAATTCAGTAAATTTCTGTCAATCTTCTAATGTTCAATTAATGTTGTGACTACGTTAGAGAAGCATTGATTCTCACTCTTTTAAGGCCAGAAGCTGTGGTTATGTTGTATTATACTGAATACTGTCCTACCGTAATGTCTGAATTTCCCCCCGGGTATCAATAAACTCTGTCTTTTCTTATTTTAAACATTGTCCTCTTCTCAAAAAAGTGTTTATAGTGATTAACAGTTGTATTATCCTGTACGTGTTAGTGATGATGTCCATGCAGCATGTTATTTTTGAATTGAAGATATATTTTTGAGCACTACATTATTCTGTGCGTCCAATGCAGCTTCACCTATGAGGTGGCTCCGGTGTTTGTGCTGATGGAGATGGAGGTTCTGAGGGCGCTGCGTATGCTGGTTGGCTGGACGGAAGGCGATGGTATTTTCTGCCCAGGGGGGTCTACATCTAACATGTATGCCATGAACCTGGCACGCTATCGAGCCTTTCCCGAGGCCAAAACCCAGGGACTGTGGGGGCTCCCACGACTCACCATCTTCACATCTCCAGAGGTCTGAAATGTCTGTATAATATTTCATATGAGAGGTATGCAGATCAGTTGAAGCATGGGTAGGTGTGGCATTTTTCTTAATCCCTATTAATATGATTCAAATATTTGTATGTGACATTATTCTAGAGCCATTACTCTGTAGTAAAAGGAGCTGCATTTCTGGGCTTTGGAACAGACAGTGTCATCATGGTGAAAGTAGATGATGGGTAATGTGATGTTCCTTATGCCACATGTATTTATGTTAAATAATATCTGGCTATTGGTGTTGTTTATGTTGTTGTTTTTTTCTTACTGTCTTGTCTTCTAGAGGCCATATGATTCCAGAGGATCTGGATGAAAAGATACAACTCACAAAATCTCAAGTAAAGTTGACGCCGATGATTGCTGAAACAGTGAAACGGTTCATTTGTCAACAGATCATAAAATTGATCACCAAAATCAATTGAAGGTTCCAGCTTCTCAAATGTTTTTTTTAATGTAATTTTTTTTATCTTGTCACCTTAGTTTGTGGGCTCTATTGATGTCATTTTATGATAATTATATAGGGAAAAATATATATAATGAAAATACTGCTGATGTTTAGCACTCAGCTGTAAGCAGTTATATGTTTTAGATAACTTTGGAACTTAATCGACTTAATTTAACTATTGACTGTAAGCCCTTAAACGCTAGTAAATTAATGGGAAAATGAGTGCAATTTAAGGAAACAGATCAGACTTGTTTAAAGGATTTTGGATAGTTAATGGGCCTTTTCATATTCGTAACACATGAATTATTGACCATGCAATTTAAGATGTCAAGAAAAAAAATATCTTTGAGAGAATTTCAGATTTTTTTAATCTTACATCCATTTCGGCATCCACGTACTTTTTAAGTTATGGCATTTTTAAATTTTCCCTAAATTTCTCTTTATTATGGATGTGCTGGGTGTCATTTTATGCAAATTTACCAGAATGCATCGTAGTCACATATCTTAACAAACGTTCCTTTTTTTCATTAAAATTTAAAGTAAAAAGTAAAACTTTTTTCAAGATGGACCCAATGGTGGTTACATCAGAGTTTAAGAGGTTTTAAAAACAGCTCATATAAACTACTCAGTGCTCGTGTTTTAAGTGTTTCTGTTTTTTCCACCAGGGTGCAGTGCCTTTCTTTGTAAGCTGCACAGCAGGAACCACGGTACGAGGATCCTTTGACCCACTGGATCGCATCGCTGATGTCTGTGAGAAACATAACATCTGGATACATGTGGATGTGAGTCATGTTAGGATAAAAGAAAAAAAACTTTCCTCATCTTGTATTGCTAAATGTGTGCTTACGTCTGTTTATGATTTGAAAACTGCAGAAGATGATTAGAGTCCTTTTAAAATTCCGATTTTGGTTTTCCTCAGAATTCTGACTTTTGTTCTTCAGAATTGTGAAAAAAAGGGAGTTTGAATGCTTTTTTTTTACTTAGCACAAATCCTCTTCATTAGAAAAGATTTGATTTTCTGATGCATGTACTGTTTTGCGTCTGTTCAAGTTGATGAATATGTAGATTTTTGTCTGTTTGACAGGCTGCTTGGGGAGGGAGCGTGCTTTTTTCCAAGAAACACAGACATCTAATGAAAGGCGTTGACAGGTATTACCATGAAGATACTTTATGGAGAAGATTTATGTTTGCACAGGTGCAGAGTTGTTCGATAGTTGGGCATTAGCCTGACAGAGAACAACGTAGTATTTATTGTGTGTTTGTGTGTTTGTGACAAGAGTAACCTCAGTGGCCTGGAATCCACACAAGATGCTGATGGCTGGCCTGCAGTGCTCCGCTTTGCTACTGAAGGACACCACGGTTTGGGTTCACACTTCAGGACAGCAGAACATAATCTTATGACAACATAATGTTATCAGAAACAGGTTTTTGATTTTTGATGGTCATTGATCTCCTCAGAACTTGTTGAAGCGGTGCCACAGCGCCAACGCCAAATACCTTTTCCAACAAGACAAATTCTACGACATGAATCTGGACATTGGAGATAAGTCGCTGCAGTGCAGCCGTAAGGTTGACTGTCTGAAATTGTGGCTGATGTGGAAAGCCGTGGGGTCCAGTGGCCTGGCAGCACGAGTGGACAGAGCTTTCACCCTTTTAAGGTAGATCACACTAGTTACATACTTTGATGCAGTAATCACCTCAATCACTATGATTATCATATCATTATCACTATCATATTAGTCCTGAAAGGTCTGCCACATCTCTCATTATGTTTTAATCAAAGCTTCAAACTTTTTTGTTTGCTGCAGCATTTTATTAGAGATAAGTGCATGAGCTTTACAGCTGAGAATTTAAAGCGGGTTGTTTCATTGCTTTCATTCCATTTTATAAATTTGTGACTCTTAATCCATTCCATTCTATTCTTTAATTTATAATCTGCCATTTCAATGTCTATATTCTTTTCTAAAGCACTTTGATCTGCCTTCACGTCAAAATGATGCTGTAGAATAAACTTGCCTTGGAAATCATATTCTTTCATTTTGACGTGCAAAATTAATATAATTCAATGAAACATTTTTAGTCAGGCAAACAGTACGGAAATGGTTTTTTTGTTTTTTTCCCATAGGTATCTAATGGAGCAGATGAAGAAAAGAGAAGGTTTTGATCTTTTAGGTGAGGTAAGTTAAGATCATATTCTGAACAATAATGTTGATGACTTTTTTTCATTTGTAATGTTTTGCTGACCGAATCTGTATTTGTTTCACTGGACAGCCTGATTTTGTGAATTTGTGCTTCTGGTTCATACCGCCCAGTCTGAGGGGGAAGGAGGGCGACGCAGATTACCTGGACAGACTGGGGCAAGTACGTTTTCAAGGACTTTATTATTATTATTCTCCTTCTTCTTGTTGTTGTTGTTAATCATAATAATAATAATAACCCCTCTCTCACACAGCTTTCTCAGTTATTTGTAGTGCAGGTGTTTGTTAAGAGAGTGGACACATCATTTTGTGATTCTTTCTGTCTGCTGTTTTTTGGTTAATAGGTAGCTCCAGTCATCAAGGAACGCATGACAAAACAAGGCACTATGATGGTGGGTTACCAGCCTCTGGGAGACAAGGTCAACTTTTTCAGAGTGATTGTCTTCTCTCCGCTCGTTACCCAGAAAGACATGGACTTCTTCCTCGATGAGATTGAGAGATTGGGAAAGGATTTGTGATCAAAATCCCAGTTTCCCAATTTGTTCATCTATTTTTATCTACTGGGACACTTTTGATTTTGTGGACTCCGTCCTTGTCTCACAGTAGACTCTTCTTTCACTAAAGGTAGAAATATAAGAGAGTGCAGTAAAGCTCAATACAAAATACTGTATACTAGATTCAAAGTTGTAAATTAAGTAGAAATACTTCACTGAATTACTGTACTTTCACTCAAGTATAACTTTGAAATACTTAATCCACCACTGACTAAATTTGTCATGTCACAACATTAGCCTAAATTTACTCATTTTTCAACACATAATAGAACAGACTAAACTAACCAGCCAGTCAAAAGGGTAGAATCTTTAATGGATCGGGTTGTTAGTAATCAGGACAAATTTATCAGAAGTAACATTTGAAATTGAAATGCACACAGGAACTCCATAAACATGCAATGTTTGTCATCTTACATGCTCAAAACTGAACTCTGATCATCAATTTGGTCTAATTTGGTCTCACAATCTGTAATACTTTTAAATCCACTCTGTGACTCATCTGTGCAAAGTCAACAGCAACAGGGCTGTTCATCTTATTCAAATTGTTGGTACCATACCTGGAAAATCTGATTTATGGACCTCTACATATTCAAGATCAGAAAATGCAATTCATCCACCAGAGTCTACCACTACTACCACCAGATTCTTCAGAAGCACAAAACCTCATCAATTTGCCCAGGTTATTATTTAGATGGTTGCTCTGCATCATGCAGTTTTATATTCTTATAACTGTAACATATTACAATGAATAAAGTTACTAATTTGTTGTGGAAATCAAACTGTTGTATGCAATTAGAGATCTTAACCTGACTTAAATTTTACTCCACTACTCTGTCCATTTCGTCGAATCATCTCAACTACATACTTGTTTTCATTATTGTCTTGTTCTATGTCTCTTTTTTGTGTATTATTGTTTTAAATTAGGTGTTATGGTCTGAAGCACTTTGAAACTCTTGTTTAGAAAAGTTGTTAAATTTCTGTTAATTTGAATAATTTATTAATGTAATCAATTATTGAAGTAAATAAATCTTATAGCCCTGATGGGAAATGTGTTGTGTCTGAGTGACTGCACTCAAAAAAAAATCATTGCATCATTTAGATTCATGCCACGAAATGAAAAATAGTGCGAGAAGAGCTGAGAAAAGTAATACTAAATGTAAAACAAGTTTAATGATCAAATGAATTCATCACAGTGGCAGATTATTCTGCTCGCTGTTCTATGCTTTAAGAATTCAAGATCTACTGAGTTTGAGTCAGACCTTAAAATGAGGTGACCAGCATAGAACTAATCTTTAGAAAGTCCAATCAAAATCATTCAAAATCAAGTGAAAACCTCAAAGTTTCAGAATACTGCATGGATAAAGTGGGAATCTGTTTAAAATGGTACCAAACACGTCTGGAATAACACAATTTTTAGAGGTTAATTGAAAATGACATCTTAAAAAGTATTGATTATTATAATGTATTTTAGTATTTTGTCATAACTTCTCTAAAAGTAACATATTTGTTTACATCTTTTCTATGTGGTACACAGAATTATTAATGGTTACTAATGTGAAAAGGCCCATTTAATGTATCCAAAATCATAACAAACCTGAATTATTTGCCTTAAAGTGGGCTCAATAACCAATAACTTTACCAGCATTTAAGGGGTTAATACAAATGATTCAGTTTTGTTTGGATGTCTGAACAACCTTTTACGGTCAAAAGTTTACATATAATACCCACAAACATCAGGGTTACTTCACTTCACCCACTGTGGCATGCAGGCTGGGTGTGGTACAACAAAGTTCCCTGTTTACTTGAAGAAATCATGTCATGTTCAGGCACTGTGGTAAATTTAGGGAACTTCCAGCTTCAGAGTTTGAGGCTATTCACAAAACCAGCCAAAGGAAATTCATAAATACAGAATATAACTGAGAGTGTTGGATAGGTAGCTGTAAATTATGCTTGAGTAAAAGTATAGATATCTAATCTAAAAATTACTAATTGGTTCCAAGTAAAATTGAGCCATCAGATAAGAGTAAAAGTTACTTAGCTGCTGATCTTTCTTATTTATAAAATGCTGTTTGTTTTAGGACAGTAATGGTACTTTAGTATTGTAAGTAAAAGTTAAATAATTTCTAGTCCTCTCAGTGTCAATTATAACCTGTGATCGTCTTCAGATTAACTAAATTATAGCCTCAGCCAACACATGTCTTAAAAGATAAATAGCAACAATATCTTCCATGAGGAAAAGAAGTTACCAATCACGTCAATGCAGCTCTTCAAACTTTATTTAAAGATGATCTTAAATCAAGTTAGACTGTCAAGAGTCCTCTATGTAGTTTTCTTTTTGAACTTCTATTATTTACACAATAACGAGTCAATCTATCACACACAGCAAGAACTCAATCTGACTCAAACCAACAAAACTAAACTAATAGTACAGTTGTTAGTATTTTTACCCAACATCAGTTTCACTTAAAATCAAACGTTTTTCAGTCTTATGTCCATCCCGATTTGCATATTGAAAATCTTTTATTCTAAGATCAACTTTGTTCCCATTAACAATAGTTGTGAAGAGTAGATTTAGATTTTCCTTGACATGGTGTTTGTAGTTAAATATAATAATTTCAAAAAATATTTACACTCCATTAAAGTACAAAGTCTCCTAAAATATTTTTACTATAGCGAACAATTTGTCCTTCTTTACTTTACACCACTGCTCACTCCTTCTATACTGTTATCTTCTTTTCCCTCTCCACAAAGCCCTTACAATTACCTCACCAACATGGCCGCTAACGCGAGAGCCTCCGCTCAGTCATGTGACTATACATGTACCCAATCATTGCCTTCCCCGGGGAGCACTTCCGGTAGTGTTTCCTGTCAGTGTTTGTAAACTGAGAAAAAAAATTGGAAGTGCGACAAGAAACAATAAGCTGGGAAACAATTCAAAGCTGAAGGTAAGCGGCTTGTTTTCACGCACACGTCGGCCTCGACTCTCTACCAGGTTTGCGGTGTTTTATCGTGATGTTTGTGCGCGGCGGAGCCCGTTAGAGCGCTGTTATTTGTGGTCGGCTGTTGAGCCCGCACGCCCTGCCTGCCTTGCCTGGCTGTTGTTGTGTTGTGTGGGGGGTGGGGGCTCACACTCATGGAAGAGTTGTCCCAAAGCCCGTCGGCTAGCTAACTGGCTAGCCTGTTCTGTTTCACCAGACTTTACAACTACGGAATCTTGACTCTGGGAAAAAAAATCTAATCTACACTGTCCCGTTTGTGCAATAAAGATTACGGTTTAAGGGAGACTCACTTTGCCTGCAGCAGCTCAGTCATGTTTCAGATGAGCTGCTGGCTAACTGGTCAGTGCAGAGATGGACAAATGTTCAAAACGAAACGCAATATTTCCATTGATGGCTTATCCAGTGACGTAAAACACCACGTAATATTACTCAGACCAATATTGGGGTTTGTTTATTTTTTTTACACAAGCTCTCTTTTATGGGCGTACAATGTACTATGCGAAAGCAGGTAGTTTCTCGCCTTTTCAATGAAATTGCTCGATAAAACACAAAAGTTGTGACAAAATAACTTGAACTACGAGTCATTTAAACTGAGAAAATCAGCATATTCCAACTGTGCAGCATTCTGGAATCTTCAAATGTTTTTTGTTTGTTTTTCAACTTCAAAAATATGATACACATCACATATAGTTGTCTGTACTATATAGGTGGCTGGGGCATCATTTTGTACAGCTTTACCCAGAATGCATCTGGATAGATTTCATAATTTGTGAACTTTGGCTATGCACTGAATGTATGTTTTTCTTGAGTTTCAAATTTAATTTGTAAAAACAAACAACTTTATGTTTCTGATCTAATTTAGTTTAAACATAGGAATAACAGTGTTTTTGCCTACCACTGGATAGGCCTGGTGGTTCAGTGGAAAATTCAAAATTCGGCCTCTTCTCGGCACTGACCACTGGGCCTGGAGAAAAATTCTAGGGGAAACACTGAATAATCAAATAAAAAATGGATGCGTGCCCATGATTTTTCTCCCCAGGTATGTTTAAAATGCCCCCACATTTTGGTCAGTGAGGGCGAAAATAACCCCATTAAAACATTTTTATCCATATAGCATTTTATTTAAAGGTTTCACTATTGTTTTGTCCACCACATTGACACACACACACACACACACACACACACACAAAAGACATGATTTGAGTTTCACCACAGGGTGATTGGGTAAATAACAACTAGTTTAATCCACAGCTGGTGACTTTCTCCATCATCCATTCATGATGAAGTTAGTCTCGTCTGTGTGGCTGTACAAGTTTTAAAGTCTTATACATCTGACAACACCAGCTTTCAGACAGTTTGAAAGATGCAATGACTTTGTAACGTTAACTGCCCTGCTTTAAGGCTGAAACCAGCCAGCTCAACTAATATTTATATTCAGAGACACTGTGTGGTCAAACCATTGGCTGTTAATGGTTTGCAGAATCATTTGCTTGCTGAAGTGTGTTTTTGATCTGTCTGTAATCAAGAATGTCTTTATTTTCTCCATCAGTTTGTCCTTTGTAACTTGTACCAGACATATGTGTTTTCTTTCTACCATGGGAACATTTGGTGTCCATCAAACCTCTTCCAGTTTGCTGAGCTGCATAGTGCCGGGTCCAGATTTATTGGCTTTAGAAACCCACGTGGGTCCTGATTCTAGCATGCTAGCCTTATGTTGTCATGACTCTACTTTCAGGCTTTGGCCCCTGATGATTTGAGTGGGTGTGGTCTCTTCTGTCACCCCTCATCGTGAGTGAAGCCCCCTCTGTTCCCCCAAACACACACGCATTCAAACCACGGCGATGACACACCATTCCAACAACTTTGTTCGAGACCATATGAAATGGGTCAGTGGAAGTCTCCTCATCTCCAGAATCACCATCATGGTTTTAGTGTGGTCCCGCTCCTGATCCACTTCATGTCCCCAAACTCTCTGTCTCTGTGAGGAGACCCACACCTTCCCCTTTCTGCTCTGACCTGTTGTTTGTGTTGCTAGGCTGGGTTGCTGGGCTGCGAGGCGGTGCTGTCCAGCATGGCGCTGATGCAAGCCAACAACATTCCAGGCCAGAAGAAGATGATGTCACCTCTGGGCCAGGGGCAGAGAGACAGCATGGAGAGCCACCAAACCCACTCACAGCACAGCCACAACCATAGTCACGGCCACCAGGTTCACCACAGCCACCCCCACCACAGCCACATGGGCCACCAGTCAACTGGCACCTGTCCGCCGCTGGTGAGAGGCGTTCCACTTTCTGTCCAGAAACTTCTACATATCAAACGTTCTACACCTACGTTTTGGAGAGGGACACATGGGAACACATGGGAATAGCAGATAATTGCTGAGTATTTCCACATTAATGTCGAACGTTTTTCTTTCAAAACACGCAGAAAAACAGTAAAAGTATAGCAGCGTCAAATGGTCCACTCCACAAATTAATCAGCAGCATGGTGGCCATAACAGCTCGTCTAATGATTGAAAGTCTTTATGAGACATCACTGCCAAATTATCATATGACCTCTGAAATTTATACCCACGGCTCCAATAAATATTCTATTGCATAATGGTGGATAATAAAACTAAGTAATTTTTGACAGCTGGGAATTCAGGTCTTGCGCTTTGTTTTCTTGTCCTTCCGATGTGCGCTCTGGCATTTCTTTATTGTAACCTCTAACGACGCAGTGTTCCCCATAATCTGGACCCGCGCCCACCAATCGCTCTGTCCCTCTGGCTGATGGGATCAACACACTATCCGTGCTGAAGTAGCAGAAGTCTGATGAATTATGATTTGTGAATATTGTTAATGTGCAGCAATGTCCTCCCAAAAAATTGGTGTTGCAGACAAGTTTATTGTCTGATGTTGACTTGTAAAAAATGTTTGATAGCCCAGTTAATCAGCCTGGCCCATGTATTGGTCTATCACCACTAGTATAGTACATTTTCCTCCATTCACACATTGATTGCAGGTTTTAGCATGCAACACTAAATTGTTGTAAAATACAAACATTTCTTCCTCTAAAAGCTGATCCGAAAGGATGGCGATTATCACTCATCAAGAATGATGGATGGAAAGGACATGCAGGCAAACCAGAATATGCAACCCAAGAAAAAGCACAAAAAGTCAGGGTCATCAAACAAAGTTAAAGCAGAAGTTGAGGTAAGGCGAAATTTGTCATTTTTACAGCATACGTTTACGTTCTCTTCCTGTTCAGCGTTTGAGCTAATTTTTCTTGCATATTTGTTTAATTTTGTCAGCAAATACTTCCACCAATGGACATGGGTGACGACGGTTCCTTGAAAGTCCAGAAGAATTTTATCTGCGAGCATTGCCTTGGAGGATTCAGGAGTAGCTACCACCTTAAGCGACATATACTAACACACACAGGTGAGCATTTGTATGCCACTTAGATAGGGAGACTCACAGATGTGGTGTGATTACTGACAGCGACTCCTAACAGCATAAGAAATTAAGAAAAAAAGAATGCGATAAATGCTCAACCTGTGGTTGTTTTCAGGGGAGAAGCCATTTGCTTGTGATGCATGCGACATGCGGTTTATTCAGCGTTATCACCTGGACAGACACAAGAGGGTGCACAGTGGAGAAAAGCCATATCAGTGCGACCGCTGCCATCAGGTGAGGGAGCTCTATTGAGTGATGCATTATGTCCTCATGTACAGTGCCTAGAAAAAGTATTTACATCCTTTCTCTGCTGCCAGAACTTCTCTCGAACAGACAGGCTGCTGAGGCACCGACGCCTGTGCACGGTGGGGATGTGCAAAGAAGAGAACCAGCCATGTTGCGACAGTCGAGCGCCCGGGTACTCTCAAGACACCTCTGCTCACACGGCCTCCTGGAGCCCCCTACAACCTTCCAACAACCGGCTGACTGTCTGATGCTCACCAAAACCAACGGCGGCAGTCTGCAGCTCAGAAACACCACACAGTGGAGTACTGTAACCTCAAAAAAGCCTAGCTTAAACACAACCAAACCTTAGTTTGCTCTCATCAGCTGATTCATAGAGGTTGATAGTGGATTTTTGTATTTTTTTTCTTTTAATGTATTGTTAAATTCATGGTACAGGCAGAAGGGGAAGGACTAATACAGGGTTGTGATATTTTGGCAATAACTGAATGACAAATACACACGAGGTTTTGTTTGAAACGTTGCAGGTATTTTGTGCTATCATGAGATCTGCCAATGAATTGTAAGTGTTTTAACCACATGACATTGTGCAGTCACTGTGTGTTGTGGTTGTGATACATTCGGTTTGTTGTAGGTAGGTAGGTCATCATGCAGTAGATGTTAAACACACTGCTGAGCTGTGAACAACCCAAGTACTCTGACGCTGCATAATTGATTTGACTTAAGGGCACACACACACATAGATACAGATTGATGTGGCCTTCCAGTGTTTGAGTCCCACTCACCGTGGTTCTCTGGTGTTTCTAGAAATATACCAGCTAATGTTGATTAGTGAGTGGTCTGTGCTGCCTTGAGGTAGTGATTAACCACAATCCAATACTGTAGATGTTGCGTGCTTAACAGATCTGGAATAAAATGTAATGTACTTTTTGATAACACTGATCGAAATATAATTATATAAGGGGCTTATTACAGAACAAACTGCTCCTCTATTTTACTACGTACAGGATCCATCTTTTTACATTTTTACACATGCAACTCTTAAATGCTTCTAACTTGCCATCTTAATTTCTCAACTGCAATTCATCCTGGCAGATTATGACAGATTTGACATCTTTTATGAGTTTGTTGCAACTTTAAAATGTGGAGCTCAGAATGGCAGACATAATTTGAGGCGGTTCCTAATGTTCTGATGAAATCAATCAATCAAGTCGGTGCCTCTGTAATAACCCCCACAACACAGCAGACAACATGTTTTCTATCTCTGTTCACAGTAACCATTGTTCTGGTTACTTTTTTGACTCTGTACTCATACAGTCAGTCTTCCATCTTTCAAATGTATTTTGGGAAGTGATGCTGATGATTTCACTGTTTAGTAAGGCTGTTTTTAAAATACTTGGCGTTACCTGACATTGTTCCTGCCTGTACTGGAACCAGTTGGAATAGCCTGTGGAATTCTGTCGAAACGCTTGTTTATAACACAGTTTTTACCCAAAGCGGGTCCATGACCTTGAATTATTTTCAATTGAGCTTTGGTGAAATTTCCAATTTTGACAAGATTTCATTCAGTCATCAAAATTGTGTGTATCAACACGAAAGGGTTTGTAATATAATTTGACTCGGGTCTCCTCTGTGGACTCTGAGGGCCGACTTCCGTCTGGACCGGACTGAATGTGATGTGAAGGCATGTTTTATGGGCTGCACAGTGCCATGCTAGTTCATCTCCAGTTTAACCTTTTGCATCTTCAGTGAAGATGACTAACTGTACTCTGTGGGCGGGAATACAAGGTCCACGTGGTGTTTTATCACCTGATATTATATTCAGGCCTGCGCGCGGTAATAATTAAAGAGGTTTGTAAACACTGTGCTGAAGATGGTCAGCTATAAAGGAATCATGAATTTGGACGATTGTTACCTGTTTAGACTAAGAATGTTTTATAGTAGACTGGTAGGTCAGACTTAGATCATGTTGATGGGTTTGGGGCTAATGACTGATTTCTCTACTGTGTATGAAGTTAATATATATTTTAAATTGTATTAGGGATAGAAATAGTATGTATGAGTCTGCACTTCAGGAGAAAGTATTCACAGTATTCTCATCCCAAATCTGATGGTTTTTTTTGTTTTTTTTAGAACATGAAAACTGACACTACTGCCCCCTGTAGACGTCATGTATAGTCAGCTTCATATTTTTTAGGTTGTTTTTTTTGGCATGTATTTGTGATCCTCTAGGTTGAATTAAATCGAGGGGTCTTGTACATATTTTGATTTGTTAAAGTGTTTTTTTTTTTTAATAAAGTAAGTTTTAGTTGTTTGTTGTTTCACAGGTTAATTACAGTCCTGAGTAGTGAATGGAGAGTTAGGGCCTCAAGTCTGAATAAAGCTGTTACACTTTTTAAACTACTGTGTTGTTCATATATTTCTAGATGTCAACCTATGTTGACCTCTGGACCCCCTTCCTTCCTGACTCAGAAGCATTCTGGGGACCACCAATGTTGGGTGGGGAGGGTGGTGCTAACAGGTTTTGGTAGAAAAATTCAGACACTAATGCCAAACAAAGTGCTTTACAAAGAGATTAAAGTTAATTTGAATCCATGACTCTCATCCCTTCAACATTGAAGTGCCTCGAAAAAATTGTACAAAATAAAATAAAAACCACTTCAGGTAATAAAGGTAATTTGTCATGGAACATCTGGGGGCCTCTGACCACTGGCTGAAAACTCCTGACTTATTCCATAAATTTGGCATTACAGGGATGTTAAAATAACTTATATCTGCTTTTTACTGTTTATTTTCAAGAAAGTACGCCTGAACTCCAGTCAGTTGACTGAGTTTAGAATGTGACAGATTAAAAAGACTCAGGCACCAACTGGGACAGCAGGTGGCACTAATGACCACATTAGTACAGTACGAATTGTGAAGGAATCCTTAAATATGTCTTTTGTTGGTCATTATAAATGATCCCATGATCCACAGGGCGGCACACACCTTCAGTTGTTAGCCATAAAACCAATGAGTCAATTTATGCTACACTTTTTTTTTTCAATATTACTTGACAAGGTGAAGCTATTCTGCAAGTTAATGAATCTGAAGGAGGAAAATTGCAGCATTTTAGTCATCAAACTTTTTGACAAGAACAAGACAGACATAGTTTGTATAGGAAAGTGTCCAACGCATTCAATTATCATAAAGGCAGCTTGTCTGTTTTTTACAACTAAGGCAATTTTCAAAACAAAAAATATGAAACAATACTTACAAACTTCCAGTTACAGGAGATCAATTCTCTTCTTAAAATTGTTAAGTCATAAAGCTGAAAAGTTTCCAACTCTACAATGATATGAAATCAGCAAGAAAACCAGTAATTCTCATATTAGAAAGACTTTTTATTAGTTAATAACTTTAAATTAATAGAAAGAGTAAAGAGAATGATTGTCACAGCTGTTAAAACTGTCAGATTAATTGCCTAACATTATGTGTTGTCACTCGCTGGTTACGCCTCTTAAACACTGATAACACAACACAGTTAAATTACTATAGAACACAGAATTGAGGTATTGGGTATTTTTTTTAGGTACTTTTAAAAAGTTTTCCAAATTGTGCCTTTTCCACATTAAAAGTCATTCATGACTCTGAGGCAGTTGTTTTAATGACTTCATTACTACAATATTCATGAATCAGCCTGTCAATTAATCTTTTAAAACCTCTGATAGACTTCTTTGATTTTTCAGTCATACATCTTTATTTTATCTGCTACAATGTCAAATCAAACTGTGTTTGGCTGCAAAATATGAGTTTGTGAAGAAAGAGGGAGCCACTACTGGAGACCCGAGTTTAAGGGGTTAAAAAGGGATCTTATTTGCACCGCAAGAGGGAGGTGTATCCTTGACTACTGTGGATTCACAAACCTGCCAGACAGTAGAAATAATGGATTTGCACTGTGTAAAGTTTCTCCAGTTTTCAGACAGTGGGTGGGAGGCCTACAGAGGTTGAAGCTGAGACAACAGACGATCAATATGCCTCTTTCATGAATCTTTCACCAAGACCTGGAAACTTGGACTTGGCCCTAGAGATGGGTTTTTTCTAAAGTTACTGTGACCTTTATCTCCTCTTCTGTTTCAGTATATGGAACCTGCCAAAAATAAAAAAAGGAAAAATCAAAACAAATGCCGGCTGACTGAAAAGGCATATTTGCTGATCAAATCCAGATTGATTCCAAAATGTGCTAAGACAGCTGCACTGGAACGAATAAAACCATTTAAAGAAAAATGATTTTATTGGGAAATGGGCCTAAAGCAGCATTTTACTGTTAAGGTGAGCAAAGTCACCCACAAATGTGAGTCGCACCGTGGATACCCACATTCTTCAGAGAGGAGGGTCCGCTGCTCCATCACTCTGCCTGCGTGCCTATGGGCACATCAGTGTGTAGGGTAGAAAGTGCAGATCATAGCCTTTCGCACCATCCTCTCCGCTTATTGACCAGTGCTTTAATTAAAGCGTCAGGATAGGCGGTATGAGATCAGCCTGAAGGCTGCCTGGAGTGTGCAGACTTCCCCCCATGGGAGACATCCCCTCCCTCTGCAGTCTGATTTACAGCACCCACAGGCCCCCAGCACTTAACAATGGACCTCCTTAAGTGAGGTAGATGTGGGGCTGGGGGTTGGTGGGGGATCAGAGCGGGGGAGATAACACTCCATCTTCATACACAAAGTGCTGAAATCATCTCCACAAGACAGAGTGATCATGGAGTGAGTCCAGAGTGTAGGAGTGCTGGCTGGTGGCTCACTCCATCAGGGAGGGGAGCTCGTCTTTTATTTGATCGCCATCTCTCCTCGTGCACTCCTCTGCTGTCAGGGGGATTTTTTTTTTTAAATGGCTCATTCAAACTGAAATTTCCCCAACAACCAGTAAATCTCTGCTGCCTGTGCAAACTGTGGTCCTGTCAGCACCCGGGCGGTTCAGAGGTTTACAAAAACACAGCCCGGGCAACAGAAAGCTTCTGTCTCCTACAAATGTTTAGATGCCCCCTGATCAAATACATCACAGGCACACAGGGGGAATGATTGAAACCCCTTCCAACAATGGCTCCTGCTATCTCCCTCTTCCTGAGGTGTGGGGGAGCCTTTTCATCTCAGCCTTTGATTAATAAAGGAATCGCTGGTTGGTTGAAAGCAGCGATCGGCCCCCCTAACATCCATCATGCGTGCGACAGCCCACCTCTCCATGTTAATTAGCAGTGATATTTAAGCTGTCCGAGGTGTTCCATGGCCGTCAGCACGGTGTTGATGATGCTCATCATTAAAATTTCAATTCCTCTGTCGCGGTTACTCCCATCTCCCTGGACACCTCAGTGAACACACTGAACACACACAACGAGACTGGGT
>OMNV01026154.1:0-58763 GCA_900303265.1 Brotula barbata | reverse complement strand
AGGTACTTATTCACTATGGGCTCGGAATCTAGGTCACCGGTGAATTACGTCAAACGCGTCAGGTATCACGTGTTTTTTTCGCGCCAAAAGGGAGTCCCGAGACCGACGTGAATACGTAGCGATGCATTCCTGCACGTACGAATGTACATACGTCACTATGAGTGAGTGTAATGATTGACATGCCGTTTGACCAATGAGGGGCGTGAAGGGCGTGTACATGATGGTGACGCAGTGGTGACAATGAGGAAGTCGAGTCAGATCACCGGCGTTGACTGTGTTTTTAGTGTAAAAATAATCAGCTTGTTGGTGGTCTGTACTTGAACCTGCTCTGTATATCTCAGCCCACGCAGCAATCACGCTCACAACATGGCAACCCCCTCTCGCTTATCTCTAAAAAAACATTTTTTTATTTCTTTGTGTCACGAGATGAGATTTGTCCTGTGTATGAGTTTCACGTTTCAGTCTGTATTCTGTTAGATGAGTCAACGACGCATCGTGTTATTGTTCTGATCTGTTTCAAGTTAATCTCATATACAATCAAACTGTATTTGCCTATATAATAGGATAGTAATATCTATAAAAATGTACAACTTATATAGTCAGAATTAACATGATATATGAATATATATATATATATATGTTTATATAAATTCCCTATGGATTATGTTGATATAGTATTTATTTATTCAAGCAATACATTTGCTATATATATGTATATGTATACATACATTCATTGACTATTTGGCCTTTATTTGTTCAGAATTATTTGCACCACACCTAACATAGATGATTGACGTATATCAAAACTTACTTCATCTAGCTTGCATTTATATCATACTAGATATGTATGTGCGTATATTTATAGTTATTTTACTCCCTGTATTAATATATGCAATAACTGCAATAATAATAGTGTGTCCTGTTTTGAACTTTGTATTTATATGGTGTAGAAATATGTAAGAAAAGCACACACAAAACAGAGACAGCAAGATAACCGAAGTCAGATCCTTTTTATGTGTGAGCAGACTTGGCCAATGAACCTGATTCTGATCTTTTACATCCTTCAGGGAGGGGCTTGGGTGAGCTGCAGCGTCCCCGTGTATGAATACGTTTATGACGTTTATAATTTGAATTTGAATAATCACAGTAATCAAACAAACTGATTACTTTTACAATAAAAACACAGTCACCATTACTTTCTTCTTCTTTTTTAATAGTCATCATTTATTGTGCATGTCTGGACGCGGCCTTCCGTAATTTTAAGCCGGCTTCCTCATTGTCACCACTGCGTCACCATCATGTACACGCCCTTCACGCCCCTCATTGGTCAAATGGCATGTCAATCCTTACACTCACTCATAGTGACGTATGTACATTCGTACGTGCAGGAATGCATCGCTACGTATTCACGTCGGTCTCGGGACTCCCTTTTGGCGCGAAAAAAACACGTGATACCTGACGCGTTTGACGTAATTCACCGGTGACCTAGATTCCGAGCCCATAGTGAATAAGTACCTGAGACTCTGCGGCCGCGAAGCGCCTACAGGTGAACCAGAGACCGAGATGCTGAGATGAAAGAGTAAGAGAGAGAGAGAGTAAGTAAGTATAGATTTGTATGTTTTCGCCGGTAAAAAAGGTCCCGATGCTTGGAAGTTAAGAATCTCCTCACAACAGATTGCCTGATAAGTTGTATGCTCGGTCACAGAAAAGTGTTTTATGTGAAGGTTTGGTGCGTTTTTGACCGAAGCTAACCGTTCGAACGATTGGTGCTAGCCAAACACGCTATATGAGCTACTCGGCACATGTGGAAACAAACAATTAGAAAACAGCGATTCATCTTCTAATGGTTAGTAACAAACCATCAAATTCGATTCCGTGTTGTGTTTCATGTTTGCTACAGGAATGGCGATACAGACCATCGTTTGTGTGCGCGCTTGTGTATTGCCGTATGTGTATATACAGTGTGTGTAGGTGTTTATGTGTGATGGCCACAGCCACACAGGGTAATATCTACATTTACACTCTTATTACATTAATTGTTACACAGGTTCATTTAATTTGCCCAACGAGAAGACAATGAATAGAACAGTTTGTCTAATATAGAAAATGTTTATTTGCTTTTAACCGTACATAGGTTTGGGACGTGGCTTAAGTCTGATGACTCTTCTATCCTGGACCAGACCACATACAGATGTTATGGGGAGGATTTGGAGTTTAGGTAGTTTTCTTTGTGTTAAGTTAAAGTTGGTGTTTGTCTTATTTAGCCCTTGTGTGTTTGTTTTGGCCAAGCCAGTGTATACATGTTCATTGTTTTGTCATTGTGTATATTTTGATTTTTGATGTCTGGTTTTATTTTTATTTTTTTGTCAGTTTCAGGTGTTTGTTTTTTTTCAGATTTCAAGTAATATTTTTTCACGTTTCAAAACTTTTGGCCCTGACTTGGTGTGCCTTTGTGGGGGGGTGAGTTGTATCTAGACCATTTTGAATTTTTCAAGTTTCAAGTACAATTTCTTTTTTTGATATTCAAAACTTTTAACCCGAATTTAGCTCCACACAATTCTTGCCTGGACTGCAACCATCAAACAGCTGTGTTTTCAGAATCTTAACACACACATCAATGTGCCAGTTGACTCAAATTTCTTTCTTACTACAGGAGATTCAAGAGGAGGCTCCGATCCTTTCTGAGGCACTTAGAGGAGTGAGAAAACTCTCAGAAGATCAGAGATACAAGGTATTTGTTTGTTTTTTTTCACTTTCATATACATTTAGATTTTTCAGGTCTGGATTTTTTGGCTGCTTTTTTTCAGGTTTTTTTTGTCAGATTTCAAATTTAAATTTTTCCCCGTTTCAAACTTAATTTTTTCAAGCTTCAATTTTTCTTAAAAGTTAAAAAGCTACAGGAAACATAGGTATCATGGATTTAGCTCCATACAATTCCTGCCTGGACTGCAACCAAAACTCACAGATGATCAGTTTTATTAGGTAAATGGAACCTGGCAGCCATCCCTGACAGCAAATGTGTGGACATTTTTGTGAAATTATCTATTTTCTTTGACTTTTTCCTTTGACATTTGTCTCCAGCAGGACTCAGCTGTCTTTAAGTTCTTCTGCATCAAAGGAAGCATCCGAGCATTGAGGGTGCATTGAAGGAACTTGTTGGGCAGGTGATGGCCGTCTCTAACACGCACAGAGAGAGAAAGTTAGTAATCTGTTGTATGTTTTCACTAGTGATGAAAGGTGTTATAATTATTGGAAGTGATGAATCACCTCATGATATACATTTATATATACATTGTCTGTATACATTCAAGCCACTGTTAATACTGAATATTGAGTTTGCATATTCGCCCTGTGTGGGTGTGTTTGCATGTGAGTGCTGCCTGTCACTGCTCATAGTTAGGATGGGTTAAATGCAGAGCAATAACTTCCCTATGAGATCAATAAAGTACTGTTCTTCCTTTCTTTATTACACAGGAGAGGTTTTATTTTCTACCCCTGGTAAACCTGGAGCCGAGACCTTTTGGATTCCTTTGGACTTTCTCCTGTTGGGAGATGTGTACACACACATAATAATTAGCTGTGCAGTTTAATGAGTACGATGATACGAATGGTACAGTTATTGAAGAACTGATGGATGTTACTAAGGTTAGTCCTATTGTCCAAAGTGTTATCATGTACTGAAAATAATGCAATGTAAAGAAATAATAAAATCTAAGTAAAGAACAGCCCCATCTTCCTTTTTTGTGACTTTTCTGGCAGAATGTGTGTTAATTTCTTTTTAAACCTACATGTGTTGGTAGCCAAACAAAACCCACACTCAGTCCCATCATTTGGACTCTATGGAGGGTTTGTTTAATCTGAATCAATACATCAGCTCTCTTTTATGATTACTTACCATAATGGTCTTCAAATGTAAAGAGATGAAAGAAATATCAACTTGCAGGACTTGAAGCGCTCTAAGAATCATGTACAACAGTTAAAATAAATGATAATTCATATGTTAAAGAGAACTGCTGTTCATTTCTATATACTTTCTTGTCAAAGCCACAGGGAGCCACTAATGAATGATAAAAGAGCCACATGTTGCCCAACCTGAGTCTATTTAGCGTTCCACTGAACAAACAGTTCAGGCTTATTTAAATGGCTCTTGATAAATTTTAGGACCTTTTTCAGACTATTAAGCTTTGAATAAGTGAGTATATCGCATAGAAAAATAATTTTAAAGATCTTATACTTTTTGGAGTTATGATAAATGCATAAAATTTTTATTGTGGATAAGCTGGGTATTATTTTATATGAATTGCCTCACATTGCATCTTGGTATAATTTGTCTGTGTAAGAAACTTTCTTATTTTGGTGATTACCAGAAGTTTTATCACAGGAGACCATTTCATCCTCAGCAACACTTGACTTTAAAGAGGTTTGGGCAACACATGGCATTACTTAATTTGCACTTTAGATTAGATACGTTAGCTTCCAACAGAAACTCACCGAAACTTCACATAAAGCACAATTCTATAACCGAGGATAACTTATCTGGCAATCTGTTGTGAGGAAATTCTTAACTTCCAAGCATTAGCAACTTTTACAACTAGTGAAAACATACAACAATTTACTTACTTTACTCTCCCCGCTCTCTTTCCTCTGGCCTTCTATGTTTCTGCTTCACCTGAGCACACTCCGCGAGCGTAGAGTCCCAGGTTTTTATTCTCTGTGGGCTCGGAATCAAGGTCACCGGTGATTTACTTCATATACGTCGGTGTATCATGTTAGCGCCAAAGTATAAGAAAGTATGTATATACTGTATATACATCTGTATGTATATGTACATCTGTAACTATGCATGATTCTAATGACTGACATACAGTTTGACCAATGTTTGCCTGAGGGGCGTGTACATGACGGTGACTAAGGTAGTGACAACAAGAAGGCGGGACCTAAAGAGGAAGAGGGGTCAAAATAATGTGCACAATGAATGGTGACTGTAGACAGCCGAGTCAAATCACCTGTGTTGGCTGTGTTCTTTTATTATAAAAATAATTTATTTGTTTGATTAATGTGGTTATTCACTCTTCATATTATAAATGTTATAAATGTATTCATACAGGGGAAACTGCTAAGCCCCTCGCTGAAGTAGGATGTAAAAGATGAGAATCAGAGTCAGAATCAGGTTTACTGACCAAGGATGCTCACACATACAAAGGATCTGACTTTGTTTATCAGTGTCTCTTTCTGGTGCTTTTCTTATATATTTCCACACTATATATACACACTTGCCCTAACTCTAACCCTAACCCTAACTCTAGCCCTAACCCTACCCTTAACCCAAACCCGAACCTGAACCCTACCCCTAACCCTAAGTAAAACCCTAACCCTAACCCTAACTCTCACACTTACCCTAACCTTAACTCAAACCATAACTCTAACCCTAACCTGAACCCATCCCTAACTGAAACTGACCCTGACCTAACCCCGAACCCGCAACCGAACCTTCCCCGTACTGAACCCGAACCTGGAACCGAACCTGATACAAACTCGGAACCAAATCCGAACCTGGAACCGAACATTACACGAACCCAAAACCGAACCTTACCCAAACGAACCCGAACCCGGAACCGAACCTGATATTAACTCGGAACCAAATCCAAATCCAGAACCGAACATTACACGAACCCGGAACTGAACCGATTCTCAAACCCGGAACCCTATCTCTGACATAACCTAACCCTAACCCTAACCCTAACCCTAACCTTAACCCTAACACTAACCCTAACCTGAACCCAAACCCAAACCCTAACCCTAACCCAAACCCTTCCGTAATTTGAACCTGACCTTAACCAGAACCCGGAACTGAACCTTACCCAAACCCGAACCTTACAAGAAACCGAACCATACAAGAACCTGAACTCAAACCCGAACCCAGAACCTTACCCGAACCCGAACCTTACCCGAACCCGGAACAGTTTACATCTAAAATGAAAACATAAAATTAATGCAAACAGGTCACATGTCATTGTTTCTCAAGACAAATCAGGAGTCTTAAACTTTAAAGTCGAGTGTCAAGTCAATCATTTATTTTTGTCAAGTAGCTATTTACAATGGTATTTGTGTGATTTAACCTCACTTGCTTGCAGCCTGACCGCTGACGTCGGCATAGCTAACGGGAGTGGTAGACTAGCAACGGTTGAAATACTATGTTCTTGTTGGATAGTGGTACCCTCCTGTGGCCGAAATCAGTACTACAAAAATAAACACTTACAAAAATGAGCGTATCTGAAAAACTTTTTTTTTTCTTGCCTCTCAGGGCTTCCGTATAAATGCTAAGCAGATGGGAGAAGTTTGAACAGGTGGTGTCCAGGGTTTGAGAGGTCCAGGATGATGTTTCCTGCGCATTTCCGGGCTCGAGTAGAGTAAATGTCCTCAGTGGTGGGCCAGCGAGGTATACACACCTCTGCTGTGTTATGTTTTTTTTGTAATGAGTACACCTATGTTGCATTTTTTTTGTTGAACGTGTGTATGTGTGGCCTTTGAGGTCAGAGCTGTGTTTCACTTGCCGGGTCACAGGCAGGACACCGAAACACGACGTGAATCCTCAAGACAAAGGATTCAGATCAGATTTTCATTTAGGTGGAATTGAACATTAAGACCTTAATGTGAATAATGGCGACACCAGCTCAACGTGCTTTCCATTATAAAATCGGTCAAATTTGACTCACTATATTTTGTCTTACATTGACATTATAGTTATTGTGAATGAATGTCGTGCGACAGTAACGTGTACAGACAGAGTGCTTTAGGCTGAAGGCAGATAGTACTGTGGTTCTTCAGATCTGGAAGCACTAGCGCCACCCAGTGTATCTACTGACAGGCAGGACTGGTCCGCGTTCACCCAGAGGAGACTAGCATTAACTCAGGCATACTAAGGTTCAGCAGACGGGTTGGGGTTGTTGTCATCAGTTTACTTCACTGCACGAGGAGGATTATTGCTGGGGAAGAGCAAACAGTAAATACAGGGAATAAAGGTTTATTTTGACAGCTTTTTAAATGGTGAAATATTTTCTTTTTTCATGGTGACTGAGGTACAAAACACACATTATCATTTAATGCAATCAGGAAGAGCCATCTAATCAAACAAAACTCAAAATGTGGTTAGGGTAAATGCAGTATCATCCATTTTCAGCATGTCGGGTTTCGCAGTTTGAATCTCAAGGCCACAACGTTTATATAGAGGAAATATAAAAATGAACAAAAGGAAATCATCAAATCAAAAGAGAGTTCTTTAAAAGTTTACAAAGTTTACACGTTCTTTATAAGTTGCATTACTGCCACATACTCAGTTTGGTTTCTGTATCACATATGTTGCACATTCTGTGTATACGGTGCAGATACATTTCACCTATGCTGCACGTTTTCGGAGGTGGGAGGAAACGGTTACCCGTAGTAACCAGCACATTCACAGCACGAACCTGCAAACTCGACACGAGGAGCTGCATTTGAACCCACAATGACAAATTTAAGATGATCACATGCGCCATCTCCTAAAACGTCACACCATGATGATCAAAGGTGATCCGGTCATCAGGATTCAGTACGACAGATTGTGGTAAACAACTAAAGTGAATAAATAAATAGATTATAGAAAAGCAGCACGCTCCGAGCCGACATGCATGAGTTTTGTTTTGTAAGTTGACTGAAGAGGAGCGTCAAGCTATTTGGTCACTTACAATGTGGATTTGGTCTCAAAATCGGGCAAAATCTGGTCCCATACTGAAAAACAAACAGAGTATGTGAAAGTCAGCTTTTAGGATACTTTATAGACAATCTAGTACGACGTCCAACAATTACTCTTCAGTACAAGCAGCATATTTAAGCTTCATGCATTTCATATTCACACATTAAAATTGTCTGTAGCTTCAAAATTACAGCGACATACAAACGCATTCATTTGTAGGTGCCAAAACTGTTAAGAGTTAAAAGGCCATGGAATCAAATTTTTTCTGATCTATTCCGTGAAACAAATGAATGTGTAAATAAATGTGACATTTATTGGATATCTGTGAACTAGTCTGTTATCTTAAGACAGATTAGAGTGAGAAATTCATCTTTCATTTTAGGTCCCAATTTAGTGAAAATACACCCAAAAGTAATTAGATACAGGGAATAAGCTAGAAAAGGACATGAGGACCCAGTATGTACATGTAGTCCAAGATGGTCTCGTTTATAGTAAACAATATTATTATTATTATTATTATTATAATAAGGAGAAGAAGAAGAAGAAGAAGAAGAAGAAAACATTGGGGTGAAATTTACAACATATATACATACATATATATACATATATATGCATCAAGGCAGAAAGTGTTAACATGCACCTTCGACTATTAAATAATTTGTTCAGAATACATGAAATAAAACACAAAAAACACACATTGAAACCACATATAAACCACAACAGTAACATGGAGAGGGGACAGGACACACACATGGACAAACACTTGATCTGGAAAAGTGGCAGGAAAAGCCAGTGGGTGTATGGCGTGTCAGCGTGGGGGAGGATGTGGTGTGAGTATTACTGCGTACGGTGTCACACAGTACACGACGCCAGCCGTAATGATAAAACAATGCGTGGTGACAGGAAGTGTTTGAGAAGGATGTGAGGCTGGAGGACGATCAGTGGGAGTGATTATGATCAGTGAAGTTTCACTGTCAGTTTCTGACGCAGTTAACAAGTAAAGAAAGATTTCAAAGTGTTTATTCAGCGTTTCATGCCAACAAAACTACACTGCAAAGGTCTCATCTTCACTTTACACCGTCACTGATTATGAAAAACTAAACGTGTTATTAAAGATACTTTTTTTTTTCCTGGTAAAGTAGAGAGACAGACATGAAGGACAGGGCAGAGAAAGAGGATGACATGCAATAATTAATTCGTTTCTAAAAATTCATTGATCCACCTCTGAATTTAGTAAGTGGACTGCATTTCTACCGCGCTTTTATCCAAAGCGCTATACAGTGTTTGCCTAACATTCACCCATTCATACACACATTCACACACCGACACGCGAGGCCCACTTGCTTGTCGGGAGCAATTTGGGGTTAAGGCCTTGGTCAGGGACCTTTGAGAGGGAGGAGCCGGGGATCGTATCGGCGACCATTCCATCACCCTTCCACCTAAGCTTCCTTTCAATAAGAACGTGAGAAAAGTATGTGTGTCCGAGTAACTTGATGTGTAAAGGAAAAATAACAGAACTCACGAACTTGGAGAGGGCATGGAGAAAGTTAGAGAACAGTTAGTCCCTAAACTAACCCGTACAGGAACTGAACACAAACACAAACACACAGGCTGAGCTGTTTTATAATCAAAACAACAACTACTCTCTTACCAGTTTCCCATTTCTGACACTTCTGACACTAGTTACCACCAGCACCATCTCATTGCAGCCCTTCTGTGGTTTGTACAACATTCAAACAAATAAAACTTTTTTTTCCCCTGCAAAATCAGGCTGCAGGCCATTTCACACACATTGCGTTCTTTTCCGCAATGCCGCAAGGAACTGCATTATAACTCTCAGTGCGTCAGTAATTTTCAAGCATTTACACCAATATACTCCAGGCAAACTTGTGCAGAACACACTCAAATATGAAGATATGTAGAAAAATGACCCTCATATTATGATCTCATCAGCTACAATATCACTATCTTGTCTCCCTGTTAGGGTTCACGGCTTCAAAGGATGTAGGGAAAGTAAAGCCAATCAATGGTTTGTAAGTAACGATGAACGTCTCTGTTAGCATAGCAAAGATAGACATGATTGGTATAGCATTTTGTCAAGTCTGCATCTTCTTAAGTACCCTCATAAATAAGGTTGACAATAAGAAAAACTAAAAAAGGAAAACAAAGTATTTCTAGAAAAACATTTTTTTTGTATCAGTTTTGTGAGTTACATTGAATCCTAAGTATTTAAAAAAAGTTGATTTGAGTAAATTCCCAAAACAAACTGATCTGTAATGGAAACACAATGAAATGATCGGACTGTAGCAGGAGACTTTTAGATGAGATTTAAGAAATTAAACCTTAATAAAAAGAAATGCTCCAGATGCTTCTGCAGTGTGAGCGTACAAATATAAGATGAAATGTGTTCTGAGAATATTTGATGCCTGTCCAATTCTTTCCCATCTGGTGTAAATTATTTTCAAACAAAATTTATTAGTTTTATGAGCAAACAAAAGCTGGAAGCAAACACAGAGAGCCTGTGAAGATTAGTTTAGAGAAACTAAACTACCACAGTGTCTGTGAGGACCAAAATAGACTAACACAAGCAACATAAATCATCCAAACGAATACATTTATTCCTCTCTTACGGAATAGAAATTACATTTGAGGGCTGCGATGTTCAACTTTAGACGGATTTGCACTCATAAAAGTATGCATCTCAATAAAATATCTGTGCAGCATTTAGATTTCTGTTCCTTGGCAACAAACCCCATCAAAATAAAAGCACAAAATGGATGGATGAGTAAGAGCGTTTTGGTCAGCTGATGTCATTCAATCATACCTCAGGTTCATTCTGGTGGAGAAAGATGAAACACTGGCAGCTTCCGGTCGTTTGCATTCCATCTTTGTCTCTACGTTCACCAAAACAGAAATGGGAAAGACGAGGTTGACAAACGCAGGGGGACACGTGTTAGGAAACAAAGATGAGAGGGGAGCTGGGAGGAAGGACAGGGCAGAGACAGTAGACACGTAGCAAGGACATTTCTACTGTCTTCATGTCAAAAGCTGATTAAGACAGAGCAAATGATGGAGTTACATTAGTCATTATTAAAAAAGAGAGTAGGAGACTGAGATTAAGACTTGGCTACATTAAATCCTTTGTAATGAAGAATAAGAGTAGGAGAGTGGGAGACGTGGTTTGATGAAAACGTGGGAAAATTTTGAATACCCTCATGAGCAGCAGGTTGAAACCAGTAACAGATCCATTTTGTATTGGAGTTATAAAATATCCACATTCATCAACCACCAAATCTAATAAATCATTTGTTTAAATCATCTCTTTGATCAGCACAGAGAAAAGCCTTCCAAACATTCAGATCATCATCAAACCACACACTAGAACACGTCTCCAGTTTGTTCAGTGACCTCCCGTCCTATCACTGACTCAAACCTCCCCAGGTTCTGGCCTACGAGGGACCCGGCCTTACGTATGAGTTTATTGATCCTGCTGGCATCTCTGTCCCTGATGCTGCTCTCCTAGCAGACCACAGCACTGTAGATGGGACTCACTACCACAGACTGGAAGAAGATCTCCAGCATCTTGCTGCATACATTGAAGGATCTGAGCTTCCTCAGAAAGTAGAGTCTGCTCATCCCTTTCTTGTGCACAGCGTTGGTGCTCCAGTCCAGTCTGTCGGTCAAGTGGACACCCAAGTACCTGCACTGCTCCACAACTCCAACCTCCTCATCCATCGTCATGATCACAATTCAAAGCAAATGTAAACAAAACGTTGAAAGAATTGTGTAAAGTGATCGAACCCCAAACTCTGTTGAGAATCACTGATGATATGGTGACACAAAAGTTTTGATCAGAGTGGACATCACTAGACACAGCAGCTGCTCCACTTATGGACAGGAAGACAGTGGTTAGTACGGACAGACATACAGACGAGCAGACCAGCATCTTTATTCAGCAAAGAAAGAATCTGACCCAGATTCTGATCCCTGAAACATTTTGTTTTTCCTCACCGTACGTCTTCAATTCTAACAAAAATAGAACAATAAGGCTGAAGAATGAAGGTTTATTTTAGAATATTTTCAATTTTCAAAGATACCAAATATCAGGACGTATTCTGGGGAAATTTGTATAAAATGAAACACAACACATCTAGAATAAAGTGAAATTTAAGGGAACTTAAAAATACTATATCTTAAAAAGTGTTTGGGAACATTTTCTGAAATTTTCTATTTTCTATTCCATGATTCACATTAAGTTATTAATGTGTTTAAATGTGAAAAATCCCATCAAATGTGTCTAAATATCCTTTAAATATGCCTGAACTCTTTAGGGGTAGTGCTAAGTGTGTGTTAAGAGAGCAGAGCACCACCTCTCGTCTTTTCTTTCATGCATGAACCATAGTGAACAAACACACTATGGAGTGTGAACGACACCGCTGGAATAAATAAAGTTTGATTGATTAGATGTCATTAGTTAAGTTAATTAAGCCATGTCTATGTTATGATAATCAATTTGTAAAGGGATTAAATGTTCTTGTAAGCCATGTTTGGAAAGCTTTTGGTCATAATTCACTCATTCCATCATTTTGTCTTTTATGAATATGTAAATATACATTTTAACCATTTTATTTTTACTAATAGGTCTTCTTTTGAAGTCATTTGTCCTCTTTAACATTGAATTTCCATATTTGCGACGCTTTGATGATTAACACATGGACGAAATATTCAAATGATTCTCAAAATAAATGCATTCTTTGGTTAAATGACATTTAATTCCATCTCATTTGCTTTCCGCTTGAACATTTCACATTTTCATTTTGTGACAATTTACAGAGATGCTGCGGCGTGCCGTCGACTGTCTTGAAACAGTCGAGAATTATTCAGGTGGCACGGTACAAGCTCAGATTCTTGCATCCTCGTTGACCTCATTCAGCCTCAGATTGATTTTCACACAGCGGTTATTGATCATTTTACAGTACGTTTGTTTACAGGATGTCACAGAAATATATTAGTTTCATAAGGTGCTTTTTTTAGATATCTGACAAACATTCTGTATGGCACATGTATGTACAGTAAACATTCTCATCACGTTTAATGGCAGCCTCCCTCTTTGCCATGAATTAACACATTTACAATATTTGTTCACTACATTTGATACATGGTCCCAAACCTAGATGGAATTATCAAAACTCACAGCATGAAAAGGTCAAATTATCAGAAAATACAGAAAGACCCTGTAAAGCATATGATCATAATGCCATATTTTACAATATGAAGTCCTCTTTGGGATCGATGTATTTTACATACAAATCCTTTACTTCTTGATTCTGACAGCGAGTCCTGATTAATTACAACTTCTGAAGTCACAGCCAATGATGAGAGCTCATCAGGACAATTTGATCAAACACTCATAGTTCATAGCAGGTAGAAATTACTGGAGTACGAGTACAAATAGAGCGGTTACTTCTGGAATTATTGATAAAAGAAAAATCTGACTGACACGTAAGTTTGAACCTTTTCAATCTTTTCCCTGTTTTCACACACATAGTGCTAAAATCCCATTTCATTGTATTGTCTGCTGCGTCCTAAAATTTGAAGTAAAATCTACAGTGCAGTGATATGCAGGGACAACACATAAATTGAAGGACTTCTACCCATATTTGCCGATAATTTCTAAAAATTTGAATAACTTCTTTTGCCATTATAAGTACAACCTTTACTAGTACGGCACTGTAAACTAAAATTAGTATTTATGCTTGCTGGCAACTTTGATGCATGAAGTAATGTTTGGTGGTCATGATAGCTGTAGGCGAGGTAAAAAAAGTACAAATGCTGCTCGTTTCTATGGCGATCTTTTCAATATCCATGTTGCACGGCACACCGGGACTGTTTTAAATGACTAATATAAAAATCATGGCCACGTAACAGACAGCCCGAGCAACCTGTGTCGTCAACTTTTTTTGCCATAATATATATTTTCAGCAGAGCCAGGATGTATTAAAACTAGCAAAGGTTAGCAAAGTCAGTCGAAACCATCACTGTCCGGTTTCCTAAAATGAGATCTGACTCCCAGGATATGAAAACATTTGCACTGATTTCAATTCTCATGTGGTAGCGCGACATTAAGTTTTCCAAAACGTTTTGGAATATTTCATTTCGTGATTTTCTACCGCAATGGAAGTCTGGAAAGTTTAAACCTAAAGTAAAAAAACAAAATATTTAGTGATAAAAAACTGGTTCACAGCTCCTTAAACAAATGGCAAACCAAAATGTAAAGCGCAATAGCGAAAATGCTGAAGGCTCCAGAAGGCTTTGAAATCAGGCTCATTGGTGGTGAAATATAAGTCCTCTATATCCATATAAAAGAAATGTACATGCATGAAAGACAGGCAAAATATACAGTTTCCGGGGCAGAGAAAAACGTTTGTTTTGTTGATTTTATTGTATGGATGGCACAGAGTCCTTGATGCCCTGATTGGGCAGTGCGTACCTCTGCACTGAGGCTTCACCAGTGTCCGGTTTGGCTACCAGTCTGTTATTGAGCAAAGAGCAGGAGGACGAGGGGGAAACACAGATGAAAAACATACAGACCCAAGCCTCCTCCTCGCCTCGGTGGGCTCTGGGAGAGTTTATTGCCGTAAGCAGGAAGTAGGGAGACGGGAGACGGGGGAGGGGTTGAGGTAAGGATGGGAGGGTCGGTTGAGTCTGTGCCTGTTTGTCTGTCTGTCTGTCTGTCTGTCCTCACACTGTCGAAATCAATTTGCCCTCTGTGGAACTGCGAACAAAGAGAGGGAGAAACTCCAGGAGGCGCTCACGAGAAAAGCAGCAGCAAACACATCCACATAGTCGCAAAAATCCAGAGACGAAAGCTGCTCTTCCCCAAAAACTAGCAATGTTTGATATTCAAAAGCAAAGATTTTGAGTGGAGTTTTACTTTTAAAACTTGTTGGTTTTATCAGGAATCAGGTGGGCAGTTGGAGTTAAATGGTTGGGAGCCCTGGTGAAATTGCGTGAGGTCAAAGGTTGACTAGCTGAGCTAAGGGGGAGGAGCTGGGAGGTCAAAAATGCAAGCGTGAAAATCTGGACAAATGAGTCAACCAAAGAAAACTTAATTCAATTTAACACAGATACTAAAAATATTTAACATGCCTTAGAATGTACAGCGATGAAGAGGAGCTCATTTCACACCGTCCTGTGTGTTCACATGGACACTTTGGCGTTGTTAAGCCCAGTAACCATGATGAACTACACAGTTTCTGATGACTTAATACTACAGTACTTGTGGGCAAGTACAACAGAATGGCAACATAAAAGGTCACACGGAAGAAAAGTGCCGTCAAATGATTCTGACTCCACGTTTCCGTGTGTGTGTGTGTGTGTGTGTGTGTGTGTGTGCGAGGAAGAGGGCCTCAATCAAACCGAATGACAGCATCAATATAAAAGAAAAAACATTGTGTGCTGCAAGTAAAAATTGGTTCTTACCTCGTAGGGAACCGCGGCTCGTAGTCTTCAACTCCTTGCTGTGATAAAGAAAATGGAAGCAAAGGGATTTAATAACATAGTTAATAAGCGATAAATCATCATTATACAAGGTACTAAAGGTGTAACGCTGACAGGGAACAGCAGATGACAGCAAAGGAACACGGAAGATCCTCTGCGACATCATCGTAACAAATAAAGAGGGATTTATGACTGCATATATACGATCACTCTGGAGGCCTTAAACGACGCTGTTGATAGGTTGACTGGTAAATCATCACTGTACGTTTAAAACAGATTACAGGGATCCATACTTGTCATGTTTTCTGGTGACAGCAGATCTGCTCCCTGTAATGTTCATTTATGTAAGCGTTTAGGTCTCATGAGACGTTTTAAACTGGATTATAGCGTGTAAAATGGGGAGAAACAAATTGTGACAATAATGCGTTTTGAAGCGGCAATTGTCAAGCCTTCAAGGCTTCGTCTCCCAGAAATGTCCAGATTTTCACTTTCATTATTAGTTTGGTTTCATTCGTTGTTCCAATAGTCGCCTGTTTGGACTGCTGGTGAATGCTACCCCAGCCATGTACCAAACACCTCTGTACGTAGTCTGCATATGGCCTGGGGGTTGGAAGCTTCTGGGAGAAGGCGAGTTCATATCGGTAATGTAGAAGGATCAGACTGACACACACTAAGCTGTATCAACAATCTTTTTCACTTACAGAATAACCCTGCAGCGCAACATCAGTACACAATCAGATGTGCCGCACTGTGGAGAGGCTCGTTACTTATCAGTCAGCACATACCGCGCGGTGTCAGCTCTGTGATCCCTTTCAGCAGAGCCGACAATTAAAAGTCTAATACCGCTAAAGTTTGCACTGCTTAACGGATTATATGTACGCTGAATGAAGACTGGCTTACATTAATCTACAAAACAGAGAAATTAATCTCCTGGTGCGCATGAAGCCTCTAAATCTCGTACAAAATTTGGGCTTCTGACCAAATAGCGATGAGCGCCCGGACATCTTCTCCTTCCCAGTTCTGCTGTTGATAACAGAACCAGGGCAAAAAGGTTATTCAGAGATCCACGCCTGAGATGAATCCGGGTACATTACTAACTTTTACACTACTAACATTGTTATTTCACGTCAAGTCTCAAATAGATAGATCGATACTTTATTAATCCTGAAGGAGATTCAAGTCACTCCTACTGATGTGACTTAAGTCTGACTCAAGTCTAAGTCTGCTCTGAGCTCTGCGTCGATCTTTGTGTGACAGCTCAGTGTGTCATGTGTGAACGTGTGGGTGGATGCCGCTGAGTGTTTCTTTGCGTGTTGGCTCTGCAGACCCCCCACCTGTGAGAAGCCTGGCACCGCCACGCTGTAAGGGCGCTGTTGTCTGCCGTGAGCGGCGGCGGCATTCTGTGCCGCCATACGGGAGTGCATGTCGTAGTCGGGGACAGGCAGGGACATGTCTTCTCTCTCTAGAAGGTTCCCTGTGCTGCTGCTCTTCCCGTGGTGGAGGCTAGAAACAAGGTAGAAGGCAGAAATTATGACACATAAAAGTAGACGTCACACGTTGCCTGCTTGGTTTTTGGGAAACCAAACCATGGGAAAAACATTTGAATAACCCTAAAATATAATATAACCTGCCCCAGAAAACCGTCACCCATAGAATCAATGGTAAAACATATCGGAGAGTCATTTGAATAATAAGGACAGGAGACGAGATTAAAGAATAATATTGACACTTTGGGAACAGCCCTAAATGTTGGCTGGATTTCTAGAGAAACCAACGTTTTCTTTCGTTTTTTTCAAACTTACTTGTGTACTCGAAGCTGCCTCATGGATTCGCCCTCACCATCAGAGATCACCCTCGTGTAGGAAAATGGAAACCAGCCACGCCTGGAACAAATGTAAGCGTGAGGACCACCTGATAGACCTCGTAGCACTGCCACACGCAAAACAAATGACTTAAGGCGACTTTGCACTCACATCCTGGTCTTCTCGTTCTCTCCGTAGTGCCACCCGTCACGGGCCTCGGGGACCAGCAGGGTTATCACGTCGCCATCGGAGAAGCTGAGCAGGGTGCTGTTGTCCCCGGCAGCGTGGGAGAAAATGGCCTGGACACGGGTTCTTCCATTTTTCTCCAAGCCTGCTGCCATTGAACTGGCTCGGGGCAGCGTGCGCGTCTCTGCTGGAGGAAAGGGGACAGAGGTAGGTAGAGAAGGAGGCGGAGTGAGGAGAGGAAGTGCTACGTGTCACTCTTTTCAGCAGACGACATTATAGAGGACCCTTAAAGCAGGCATCCTGAAAATTTATGCTCCGTTCCGATTGGCCAGCTGTGTCAGGCCTGATCCGTTTAACACCCACAGAATGTGAAACACGTATCCTGACACAAACAGTTGCTCACCAGCCTCATTCTTGGAGGTTGTGTAATTAGCTGCGCACAGACGTTACAGAAAAGGACCAAATCAAAAAACGCTTTCAGGGCAGTTCGTGACATTGCCTTACTATTCATATTCCACGCAAATTCCTGCTATTTTGCAGCATAAACGTGAAGGGAAATAACTAAATGGGACACAACCCTGTAATCCTCTCTCAGAGACGTTTCATCGTGACTTGTGATCATGTGTGTCACGGTGTGTCATGTTCTTACTCAGAGAGGTCTTGCTCTTGGCAGGAGCTGCCTTGCGTACAGGCAGCGTGTTGGAGTAAACGTCCCCTCCGTGTCTCTGCGTCTGTGGTGAGGATTTTCCCTGGGCTGCCTTGCTCTCCATCCACTGCTGGTAATCCTCCCCACCGTGAGTGCCGGCTGTGCCGTTCATAACAGGCATTGTGCCGTCCACACCTACCATCAGCCTCTGCAGAGGAGGAGAAATTTGCATACAGGCAATTAAAACACACTCCGTTTTGCTGTTGCATAACATCCTGCAGCTCATCCATTAAAATGATTGAGTCAGGGATTGGATATGGGTCAGCAAATGATGATTAAAGAAAAGACATCAAATTTCATCTGAGCAAATACACAAACAGAATTTAAATATTTTAGGGGTCAACACCGGAGCACAGAGTAGATCTGAGTAAAAGTTATTTGTGTGTGTGAGCGTGCTCATGTCTGTTTGTGTGTGTGGCTAAACTCAACAAAGCTTTTGAGAAAAACATCAGCTGCCAGATCAGATGAATCATCATCGTTCAGTCTGAACAAAACACAAACACAACCAAAGCCCAGCAGAGTCCATGTGTAGGCAGGGTTCCAGGAATAAGACCTTTTCATTTTGTACACAATCAACACATGTACACATTGATACACATTTTCCCTTTACTTTCCCACAATGTTTAATATTGTTAGTAACGTTGGTAGTAACGCGAGCCTGGACAGTATACGATGACGTGATTATATGACGCAATAAGCATTTTTCTTCGGAAACATAAACTAAAAAGTGATTGTAGAGACAATTTAGAGGAAAAAACCTGTTGGTTCATGGGTCCTCCAGCCCTGAGTGCTGCCAGCTCTGGGGGTACAGGCAGTGGTTTAGCACCAGAGATGGGTTCAGAAACGACCATGCCTCCATGGTGAGCAGCAGATCCCATGACACCGGGTGCGACGCTCATCTGCTGTGCCAGCAACATGGCACGATCTGGCAGTTTGTTTGGCTCGGCACATGCCTGCTGCCACATCGGGACCTTCTGGGATAAAAGCTCCTTCCCCTGGAATAAAGACAGAGAACGTGAGGAAGGTGGAAACAGCAGCAGGATGGAGTATATTTAGAATTCTATAGAAATTCTAAGACCGTAATCATTCAATGATTATTTTAGATCTCTGTGGGCATCAATGAAGATTCACATCACTCAAATTAACAAAGGAGTAGATGAATGACAAGATGAATAGAAAACTACAAGGAATACGGGTAAGACGGTAGCTGAAGCAAAATGCAGAGGAGGAGGCTAAGGAGAGAGTGTGTAAAGACACTTTGCTATTTCTGTGAATAAATAGGAGCAAGCAGAAATCCCAATAGTTGGAATGATCCTCTGAGGAAAATCTGCTCCTCAAACTGTTTTAAACAGATCAGGCTTGTAAACACAGCTTGGTTCCAGGGTTGTCTGGCCCTGCTGGGTGTACGTGGGACGGAGCGTCAGGTGTCAGAGAGTGGGTGGGATCAACAACAAAACAACAAAAACGCACAAATATTAAAGTACAGCAAAGACTAACACTAATGGATCGTCTCTTTCATAAGAGCCCAAGATTTCCTCATCAAATAGAAAAACCGTTGTAGCTTATGAAAGTGAATCATCAACAAGCCATGGATGATAAAATGCAAAAACAACAAATGGAAAGCAAAGACAGTTTGCTTTATTGTAAAACTAAACTTTAAAACATTTACTTGACCTGCACTTTTGTTGCACAATTTGCTGTGTTAAGGAAAAATGTGAGTAAGTAATGTATGACACACATCTTATTCTGATCATAACTCTTTCATGGCTAAATGAATAGATTTGCAAACTCATAATCTATGTCTGTAATTAAGTCTAATTATGGAGTTAATGTCTATCCATCCAGACCATTTATCCAAGTCAAGGTCACAGATTTGTAATAGAATGTTTTGATATACAACAAACTGATGGTGCGTCACTTTGCGCAGGACAGAGGTAAAAATCTGTATTTTAATTTTAGTCTGATATTGACTGTATGGGAACCAATCCTACCTAACAATTCATAAACTAAGGAGACACCAAATCATTCAGAGGATCTCCATATCACTTTGTCTGATTCTCTATACCAGGGTCAGCAGCTGACATTTTCAGCAAGCAGTGGCGCCTAATTGCTGTCATATATATATATGATATATATAGAATGGTGGGTGTTCAGTGGCAGACAGTATGAAGACAGCGAAGCTGTCACAGAATCAAAGAATATACTTCTTAAAGCAGTGTTATTTAATGACTCTCTCCTCTCCCAGTCATTTCTTAGTTTGCTGGTGTTTTTTTCCATTCCCGATCTTGCTTTACGTGACAGCAGCCGATCATATATTTTTTACATAATTCAATGAAAAGGAAAATATATGGATGAACAGGCATTTTGTCTGACCTTGCCGTGGTAGGCAGTGCTGCTCTTGGCCATGGCGCACTGTCGGTCCACCAGGAAGCAGTACCTCCTCCTCTCCTCGGACAGAGCGTTCTTATAACCTTCAGAAATGTAGCTGTCCAGCTCACTCTGCTTGTTGTTGATGGCCTCCACAAACTGAGGGGAGAGAGGAGCGGTAGTATTAAAAACGACACCGTAGGAAAAGGTCAGAACTGATTGGTAAAAAGAAAAAGAAAACGACAACGAATGTGAAGGAGCGGAGGGATGTAAACGGTTTAAAAAAGAGAACAAACACAGAGAGAGAAAAGAGAACTTTTAAAGACAAATAAATCAACTTGAGATGAAAGTGAATGGTGAATCTGACATCAGGTGCCACAGCACAGACATAATAATGAAGAAATGTGATAATAGATGTACTGAATGAAAGTCACCGACTGTAAAATGTCACAGCGCATCAGAACTGAAAGTAATTACAGCAGGCTCAGGCTGACTGTCTGCAGATTCTATGACGACGGCAAACACTTTGCTGAAACTCATTCACCTCCTGCTTTAAAACCCAGACAGCGACCGGTGAGCAAACCCACTCACCCCACACAACCCACTCATTACTTGGACATTTATACTGCATTTCTCTGATCCTGTTTCAGTTTTCATGAAGTCAGCTCCGTCACCAGATGATTTTCTCCTTCCAATGACAGAAACAACCACGATCAGGTCAAATCAACAATTCAATTCAGCTGTCGTGTGAAGAGACTATTTATTTCCTGAATGCACAACGATCCATTTTCCAGTTGTTACTGTGGACAAAAGTTTTGATCCCTGTGTGACGGCCCCATCGTAAATTAAAAAATTATAGATGAAACACTGATCAACTACAGATTAAATATGACGTGCTAACATGCATTTACATATTAACAGTACGTCAAGGCTAAAAGAGACATCATTCAAAATCAAATTACATTTTAGAGCAAAAATGAACACAAAAATGAATATAAAAATCCCCAAATAATAAATATAAGAGATAAGATTTTTGTTATTGTCATCTGTGGCGAATAAATGCACTGAAATATGAGCTATGATGAATTCCTGCAAACACTTCTTCAGCAATCCAAATGTGTGTGGGTGCACCGTGTTCGATATCCTCATTCACCAACAGCAGAATATTAAATGGTGAAAAGCTGATAAAGCAGTGGGGGAGGAAAATAAAGGCCTGGTATGAATCATAGACAGAGGAGGAGGGGGGCGGTTAGGTAGAAGATGAAAACACACACACACAAGAGATTACTTTTGCAGCGCTCGTTTCAATTGACCTGTGTTTTGTGCAATTTGAAGTTGCAAATAGAAAAGTGCAGCTGAAACGCTCCAAAAAAGCAACGCAAGAAAGATTTACCTCCTTTTACAAGGTTGATGTTCTAAATGGGAAGCACTCAACTAAAGGAGAGTAGTAGTAATTGAACATAGAGACAATAACCAGAACCTCCATCGCAATGCCTAGAACTGCAGCTCAGACTTCTTTGTAGACCCCTCATAGGGCCCCTTTCCAGTCTCAACATTGAAAAACGCCTTGAACCAAAAGGAACAGCAAATGCTCTATACAACTCACTTTCACCCTGACTACCACGTTTGTCGAACCTTACCCAAGTTGGTTTAGGAATTTTTCCAAGTGCCCCAAAATTAATCTCAGTTATGGTACGTGACACATGCTGCAGCATTGTACAACAAATGCAGATTTCTTTTAAGCGTGTCAGTAATGTCATATCCATTGTAGAGCACTGATCCACCACTGCAGAGCTCCTTTTCTTTAATCTTAGCAGCTTTAAGACGTCAATCCTGCAGTATGAGTGGCTTACATGTGTTGTGGTTTTTCAGAACCAGGAACCATACTGTGATTAAAGTTCGACACGCTTTTCATGGCAATGCTGATCAACCGCAGTGCGGCCAAATATCCCTCGATACACAAAACCCCAATTCTGGCCAGGCACAGGGGGCGTGTGTGTGCCTGTGTGGCCACTTTTCATTGACTCATTTCACATTGAAATGTTCACAGGAACCGAACACCTGCCTGCAGGGCCTCTAATGCCAGTGAAGCACCTCGGTGCAATCACAGGTCGTGTGGAGCAAGCAAAATCTTTATCATAGGGGTCACTGTTCTGTAATTACTGTGCTGTTCTCCCTCCCACAGTTCCCAAATGCACATACGGGAAGATGGAATGAGTTAGACTTACAAAGTTGAAGGGCCCGATCAAACGATAAAGGGGCTTTGGAAGAGCAGAGGCTTGTTATTCAGAGGTTATTCTAATGAAATTTCCTAGTTCTACATTTCAGTCCTGCTTTGGCTTCCCTGGGACAATATCTGCAGAAGCCAGATGGCCAGAAACCAGAAGGCTGGAACATTTTCTTTAAGAGAAGGTGAAACACACAGACAGACACATAGAGGCGTCATCTCCTCTTACAAGAGCAGGGAAAACAACAAAAAGGTTTCCACCCACTACAAGATTATGAAAAGTGATGTAACAACTCCTCTTCCACTATCACTCCACCTTAGTTTTCAGCTGTGGAGGCATGAATCACACTCTTTAGAGAATATCCACAGTAAAAGCCGATGTCTGTATACGAAGGCCGATGTCTTCAAGGAGCTTAGAGAAGTAGCACGGGAGCAGGAGGGAGGAGGAGCGATTTTTTTTTGATCGCCATTATCTAAAGCCACAAACTGCCTTCTTGTACATCAGGTTTTCAATAATAAATGTACCAGAATATTTATCAGTGTGGATATTGTGCGCAGGCAGCAGCTTGGCCCTCTTAATGGCCCTCTGAGGGACACCGTTATGAATGAATGGCTTTACTTCGCCAATAGTTTTAATGTTAGCATCAATCAGGAGCAGAGGGAAGAGGAGGAAGTGGTGATTACTCTAATCTGTTGTGTTTTCTTTTTCTTGCCTCCCCAAAAGACAACTGGTACGCCGCTGCATTGCTTAATTAAACATTGGCTGTTGGAGCGATATGGAGCACAGAGTCTAATTACACAGTACCTAACGCGTTTACACACCTATACAAAATTCCCAAATACACACACACACACGCACACTAAAATATTAGTATTCCATAAGCCATATGTGTAAATATAAAAGATGTTAAAAAAGAGGTGGGAAACATTATAATAGCACTGGATCTCTTTTCTCTTTTATGATTCTAGTTATCCACTTATACTCTATCTTTTATGTATACCCTATTCATCTTTTATCCTGTCGGTATTCTGTTTTCTAAGCTATTTTTATGTCTTTTTACCTTAATTAACCTCTTCATTTTTAATATTCTTAGGGGGTTTTTATGTTCATTTTATTTTGTTTTATGTGAAGCAGTAATTTACTTGTTAAGCATTTTGGGCTGCATTTCCTGTATGAATGGTGCTATACAAATAAAGTTTATCATTATTATCATTTAAAACAGCGAAAGAGATAGCGTGCATCTCGCTTGTACCAAAAGTAGTGTGTAGAGACTGTGTCAGATTTACGGCGCTGTGAAGGTGTCCACTTTTCTTTCAGTCTCATCTGTAATCTTTAAATCCGCCGTTTGACAGGGACGCCGCTTGCTAACTTGTTTGGTATGTGAAGCAAAAGGTCAACCGGAGAAAAGCCCGATTGCAACCAGCTGTAAGGGGGCAGCTACTCGCGTATACGTAAACCCCCCCGTTTTCCTGTGTGTTAACTGCTACATTTCCAGAGGAATGGATGGAGGTCCGTGTTCATGAGCTGCTGTTCTTCTCCGCTCTGTGTATCGATTTTTGTAACCACTTGCTCCTCTTCTCGCTCTGCTGGTCATCCGTTGCACAACACCAACAATTACACAATAATTACCACCCACGCTTTACTTATTGAGGGGTGCAGGGTGAATGCCTCAGCTTGTGTACCTGCGGCACTTTGTATGTGCGCTGCAATATCCAATTAAAACCCAATGAATGTCTCGCGGTGCAGCTTTGTTTCTGGACTTATTGTATGCAGAGTTCTTTTGCTCTCGAATGTTTGTTCATCGGACTGTATGTGCTGCAGGGCTTCAGGAAACTTGTTCCAGAAAATTTGGACCCTACACAAAACACGAGAGGAAATTCTACTGAACATGCATATATAAGTTTTCAAAAATAAGACACTTGATCAAAAGGGACATGAGGATAATTAAACCCTATGCAAAACGTGGTCAACATAAACTTGAACTTGTTCCTCTCATCAGTTGAGAACATTTCTGTATTCCTGCACTTCAGTTCGCACTCTCCTGTCACAAAATGCAAATCTTCACCTGCAGTGATCATGATGACGTCATCGGCTGACAGTCTGGTCCAATCAAATTGGAGGCCTGAAGCAATATCACTCTGTGAAGACCTCCCACATGTAAATGAACAGATTTTTAACTCTAAGCTAAATTTGGACTAGTAAGGTCTTTATCGTGCAAAGGAATCAGCGAGTTTAACAGTTACACATCATGAAAGCACAGCAAATTCCAGCAAATTTCCTGCTACTCCATTTCATACAGAAGTCCTTTTATTCCACTGACACAATCTCCCGTATACTTCATTAGAAGGAGAAGCTTGCACACAAAAACAGTGCAATGGAGTCATTCTAGCTCTTTGGGTGTTCTTTGTGTTTGGTGCCCAAAGAGATTTACCCACTGGACCCTAACTGGTATATGGGCCAATTACAGCCAGGAGGAATTATCTGAGGTGAAGAGAAAGTGCTGTTCTTGAGGACTACACAGTTCTACAACATGTTCCCTGGCATGTTCTTTCGTTGTTGACTCTAATTTCTTTCACATCAGTACAGTCGACACACACACAAGCACACTGACCTGCATCTCCTTGTCTCCATATTTAGAAGGATGCTTGCTGCCCTGGCTCTTCCTGCGCAGTTTCTTCAACTCAGCCTGGCACTTTTCCAGACTCTCCCCTTTGCTTTTGTGCTCCATCTGGTACTTCTTCAGCGCAGCCTGAGGGGGCAGCACAGAGTCAGCAGGGGCACAGGGTCCACAGATGATCTTTTTTTTTTTTTGCACTAAATACACTTTAAGTTATCTTGAGGAACTTCTATTGCCCTGGCTGATCAGACATACAGTAGAATTTTATGATTTATTATTATTTTCTTCTAAAGCACAATCTTTCAGATCACCTTAATGACATCAATAATAACCTATGACCTAATGTGGGGTACAGCTACTTTTATTGAACTAAATCTCCAAAGATAGGTCAACAGTTACTTCATGTGCTCTGCACTGTTTTACAATCCCTCCCTTGCACTCATTGCATTAACATGTGATGTTGTTATCTGGACAAACCAGATAACAATATGGAACAATTACCTGTGACCCAGACCACATACAGACGGCCCACTGAATGATATACAATCAAAATGTAGGGAACTGTATCTGTCCAATACCAACGACGGATGTCACAATATATAAATGCAAGCCCCACCATCTGATGCATTATACAGATAACATATCCACATTTAAATGCAGGGCCTCAAGGGACTGAAACGTCTAACCATGTAGGATAAAGGTGTATAAAATTAAAGGAAATGTCAAGACATACAATACATACAATTTCAACATTTATATCTTACTAAAAAACCTAATGAAATGTCTTGAAAATTGAAGATGAGACAAGAAACATAAGGAGAGAGGAAAGTCTAAATGTCCAAATTGAATGTAGATGTAGACAAATCTTCGGTCTTTGATAAAAAGACCTTTGATGTCAGATACTGTAGCGGCTATTAGCATTTCAGTATATAAAGACTTTCAAATATTTAGTTCCAAAAGCCATGATCAAAGCGACATCCCTCCAAGAACATTTCAAACAACCGTATAGTGCCAGAAGTTCTCAAAAATATCTTTGGGACTTATTCCAAAATAATAAAATGAATTTGTCTCGCTTCATTTGAACAAAAATCTTATTTTTTATGAAGTGTGTCATAACTCATAAAGCAGAGACGGAAGTGATTCATGTAACTTGCTGCAGTGGTTTGGTGAGAGCCGCTGGGAAATTAAAGCTGGAGTGTGCATTTTGTCTCTGGCCAGTGATTTTATGAGAAGAACGCTTCATCACTTTCTCTCCAGAGACGCCTCACTGAAGTGAGTACAGTTAAGAGCAGTGCTGCATTAAGCCACGTGTCTTGTTTGCAGTTATATATTCGGTCTATAGATGATGCCACATGAATCTCACGGAGTACTAATGCAGAATATAACAATGCATGAGTGAATGCCTTCACTGAGGCTGCGCGACCTTCTATATGTCATACTTAAATAATAGAAAATGTTCAAGTACTACAATCTGTATGTTGATCTGAATCAACCTAAAATGATAAATTGGTTTATACACAACACAAACCAATTTCTTGTTCTTTGGTCCATGGCTCCTCTTTCCACCAAATGTAACCAAAATGCCATGATTAGTTTTTGTGTCCTACTAAGACAAAACCACAGATGACCTTCATGGAGGTCATATATTAGACTGGACTGCTGTTGTTTTTATGGATATAGCGGCAAATTTTAGGACTGTAATGTCTGTCTATAATTGGAAAATAGGAAAATGATCTCACATTCAGATATCGTGCATCCAACTCCACTTTCTTCTCCAGCTCTGTGAGCAACTCATTGTGGAATGACTTTAGCTGAAAGATACAGAAACAAAAGGAGAATCAACAACAACGCACATGCTAAATACACACAACCCTGAGTAGCTTCAGCCATGGCTGTGTGTTGCAATCAGAGATGTCACAAAAAAAAAGGAAACTAGAGGATGTCTTGTACGTGCGACATCCTTTATTTGTGACATATGTGTGTAATGCCATGCAGAGACATTTTGAGGGGTGAAATTTTAAAAAGAACAAATACTGTATATCTGCAAGTGCCAAAACAAACTTTGTCTGATCGATATGTCACACACATGAAATACAGCCCAGACTGCCCCACTCTGTAGATCTCTTCACAGTGGGATAACTGTTATTTCTTGTTTCCACGCGTAACATTATTAAACTTGGGCATAGTTATACAAATTAATTTGTAACAAATATAAAAGTTGTGTATTTTTGTATGCTGTATCCACCAGTTGCATTTTGAACGACCACGACATCCTTACTTGGAATACAAATCTGAACTCCAAACACAAAGCTACAGGACAGGACTGTCAACATACATCACCACCAGGTAACACGTTGAGGAGTAACCATGACAGCTGGGATTAGAGCTGTCATTGGTATCAACTGGTGTAAGATTTACCACCTGTCCCTTACAATATGGGATTATCCAGTACTGAACAATAAGATGCTCTGTCCCTCTCTGAGTCAGGATGAAACTTGTCTCAGTTTCATACATATCTTGCATCCATATACTGTGAATAAAACTGAACCAGCTCGAGTAGAGACACTCGATTGTGGGGCAGAAAGGTGGGCTGTGTGTGGAGAGAGATAGCGCCTCACTCTCGTTCTCCACACTGAACGGGGCAGCTCTATTTGGTGTAGTTACTGAATAATCAACCTGAGGTACTTGTGCTGTGTTTGTTCCAAATGTTGCTCAACATGGTCATCAGAAAATATTTCCAGTAGACACTTTAAGTCTCCCTCATTCCAAGTGTGTGGCTCATCCTGTGAAGCTACATTACCATTTACAATTTAAAAAAAAAGGCACTAAATCCACCCTCAGTTTGGCTCTGTAACAGAAGCTTCAAGAAAAACAACACCAATATCATCACCGGCACATGGTCTCACCATCTCCTCAAGCTGGATCTGGATCTGTCTGTGGACCTCAGCCATTTGAAAGAGCACTTCCCCTGCAGAGAGAAGACAAAGAAGAGAATAAAAACAAAGGGAGAAAAGAGAGTGATATTATCATAATGCTTTTCACGTATACATACATCGTGCAGAAGAAGACCATGCATCCACAGACAGAACAGATGACAGACAGGTGAGTGTGTGGTGGGTGGGGAGGAGGCCATGAACAAGATGAAACATCTGTCATGTGCTGACGAAGCATACGGAACTCAAACACTGACAAAATCAATAGAACATTACAGGAGTATGCAGCATAGACAAAATGAATGAAAAATCAATCAGGTTATCAAGAGAGCTAACAAAGCTTGATACCAATGTTAAAACCAAACTGCTATAAAATATGACAGGCTGCTCTATTTCCTTAGTTTTGCTAATAAAGACACAAGTACAGCAAAAGAAAATGCTAGTGACTTGTACACTGAGTTCTTCCTTATACAATATGTACTACAGCATAAAAGGAAAAAAAAACACGAAAAAACAAAAACAAGAAAGGAGTAAAAATCTACAACAAAAACTTAAAAAACCCTAAAAGACAAAAGAATATCAAAATTAAAGTATGGTTCATGCAGTCAGGGTGTGTATCATGTTGTTTTAAGATACCTACATGCTGCCTCTTCTGAATATGCAATGCATTGTAAAAAAAAAAAAAGAAAAAAAAAGGGAACACAAAAATCGAGGTTGAGCAAAGAACAGAGGGATAGAGACCTGGAGACACAGTGAAAGAGCAAACTACCCCAGAAATATGACACAAGAAGAAAGGCTTTTACACAGAAAAAAACACTCAGACAGACAGGTAGTCACACCATGTATCTATGATCACATCTGTATTCATCACATTTCTAACCAACTCACTATACATACAAAACACAGAGTGAAAAATGAAGACTGCTTTGTAACACTTAGATCCTTAGCAGTAATAATGAAAAACTATTTTTAGGACATTGTAGACTCAGGTTTGTCAGGCTTAGCTCTACATCATCAAAGCAGGATTTTGTCAGGGATCAGCTGTACTTGGGCTTAAAGTTCACAAAACTATCCACAATTGTGATTTAAATGACATGGACTTTTTGAATATTTGATATCGAAAATATGAATAAGTACCTTTAGGTAGTTGGTTATCATGATTTTTACAAGTTTAGACAAAATACCCATCATTAGCCAGAGTAAAGCGCTTAAGCTAATCATGTTACAATCCAGGTACAACAATACTGATGTCGTTTTAAGATGAGAACAAGTTACATGTTAGCCGCTGTGTTAGCATGAAGCAAAGACAGTCATTTTTAGAAGCATCTTTTGAACTGTGGAAGAATTGTAGGAATGTACGGTGTGGTGACACTAAATTAAAAATCTTTCACTTTAATCTCAACTAATAGTTATTTCACAGCAGACAGATGAACTCATGGTTTAAACAACATCCTGATCCTTTCTAAAATGACACCAAATAAACATTCCTACACATCCCACACAACACTGAAGCACTTAGACTATATATTCAAAACAATATCGCAAATATGCTTATAATGATAATATTATGCGCATATTATATAATACGAACACTGGTTTCTACGCGATACAGTGTATACAGCCTGATAATGTATGTGGCTGCAGTGAGAAAGGTGTGGGTGGATATAACGCGTTGGAGGAGTGTGTAGTGGAGTCGCAGCAACACTTAAACTTGGAGCTATTCTAACAGCATTAATGAGTTTAATGGAGGTGGTGTGGTCATGAGCTCAGAGGGATTTAGGACAGGTGGGCGTTAGCGGGGTTGGAGATGTAAAGTGCAATTTCAATTTACAATTTTCAGGTACTTGGAAAATTTCATGAGACGATCTATAGCTACATTGCTAAAGTAGTGTCGACAATTGAGTCCTAAAAGTCTTGCGAAAGTGAAAACTAAGTGAAAAAATCGCAGTCTCTTTTCAATTCAAAAATACAGATGAGAATCAGTAAACAAGGTGGGAACGGGGCAATTACTAGCTTTAAAAAATACCTTGAATACATTGTCACTTCATTCAAAATGCTTTCAAAAGATTTTCATTTTAATTTCATGCTACTTAGACAAAAAAAACAGAGCTCCATCTACAGCTGCGATGCCTCCTTTAAGGTGAACCAGAAACAATTGCACATTCCTTATCATCCCACTGTCTATTAACATGCACATCGCTGCACCAGAATCAAGACAAATGAGAGAATCATAAAAAAACTGCAGAAAGAAGATTATTTGTATTGAACAATTTTAAAATAAGCTCTCTACACTGGAAGATTTATTTATTTGCAGGTTGCCACCAGATGGTTCCTCACCATCTTTCTGGATGTACTTGCTTTTATTGTCTTTGCTTTTACTGCCTTCATGTGATCCAAAAGCTCTCCAAATTACATTGTGAATAATTGGATGTCTACCTGCTCGAACTAAGCTTCTTACAGATAATCAGAGCAGATCACAACATCTGCGGCTCCAACAGAGGGTAAGCATATTGTTGTCCTCCGAGTGCACACGGATCTGGGTTAATTACAAGAACATACAACAGAAGCTGCCTTTGTCTATAGAAAGGTCATTGCTAATCTACAGTACAACTAATGGTTTGTCACAAAACTCTTTTTGCCTTGGCTTAAGTCCGACATTGATTAGTGTGCTTGGCATTTTATTTACCAGAAACTCAAGATAGAGCTTTAATTTAATGGATGGTTAGTTCGTTTAAAAAACAAAATGCCAATCAAGGAAAGCGTGTTAAATACAAACATCACCAGTTAGTCTATGATTCAGAGATTTATACAGCGCACATGGGGACGGATTAGGTAAACAGCTTACAAAACACAGCTCAAAGAATGAGAAATAATCACAGCTGTATGGACCCTGATAAACTGGTTACCAAACAGATCAACTATGACACAACCTCAGGGACTCAATGTGGTCTGAACTGTCTCTTAGTAGGCACTAAAGGGGACATTATATAAAGAATATAAAATTATTATAAACCTCATGTCTACATGCATGTTAAAAATGTGATTACACTCAAAATATGGCAACATTACATTTTTTCCCCACAGTTCATGTAAACACCATAATTAGAGTTAATAAGTCTATATAAGCCTACGCTGAGTACAATACCTACATTATGGAATTATAAATCTATTTAAGCAGGCATGTAAATACTGTAATCCCAATAAGCCAGCTTCATATGCATTTCCTCACCAAGCAATTTTGTCTCTGTTTAAGCAGTGCATTGTTGTACTACATCTTTGTATAAGGGTTACTTGCATTTCTGCCTTGATTGCAGAAGAATTGCAAAAATGTGAGTTTTATCAAAATTTGGTGACATATTGTATTTAACAATAACAGCAGTTTGTGTCAAACTGGCACTTTCCAAGCCATCGGTTATTGTCCATGTGGAGGAAGATGTTATAATGTTTTATTGCTACATCCGGACAGTCCAGCATATAGACTGTTGCTCAGTGCTGACAGTATATATAATATATAGATGCTGAAATTCTTAAGGTGACCTGTATTCCTCATAGTGTTAAAGAGAAACTCTTTTGATCTCAGTATCGGCGATAAGGAAAAGTAGACTTAATTCTTGAAATATGAATTAGTGCACACACTGTATATCGCCAGGAACAATAGGCCTTATATAATCATTACAGGACAGCTGATAGGGCTCAAAATGGAGACTAATTATTTCAGGTACAAGTTGGAAGCAATGCACAGAGGGATGGATGGAGAAAGTGAGACAGAGAGACACAAAGATTGAGATGACTGTTTCTTGGCATCTAACCCATCACATCTGGCCTCTAATTGGGTACTGCAGTAAGAAATCTTTCATCCTGCCTGTCGCTGTTTCCCCATTGAGTTTGTGCAGTGAATGGAGTGTAAACACTGCAGAGGTGCAGACAGGCTGTGATAAGGTTTGCATTGCAATGTGGTAGAAGTACTGAAACATTTAGAACTGTGAAAAAAAACTACAGGCGAAAAACAAACAAATCTACGCTGATGTTTCACCTGAGAAACAACAAGAAACAAGAAGTATTACATTATTTTAAAAAATTGGAAGGAAAGGGAAATTGGTGCTGGTGAAACACAACTGTGAAATCTGAAACTGGAATAATGATGATGTTGATGCACAATGTCCTAGCAGTGCTCATGCCACTATATGGTCTATAATATTATTCACTCTTGTGCTATTGTCATACCATTCTCGCAGCAAAAATCTATTTGGAATGTGTGTGTGTGTCTTTGTGTGCAGTCATCTGATCAGAGCCTGTGCTTCACTCCATTATCAGCATCATTAAGCCGCCATTTGGCTAAATCAAGTATGAAGGACACTGCGATACCTGACGGTGTATGATACAAGTCCACGTGGTATTAATGCCACATTAACACCTCACCTCTCCTCCCTTATCTATATTTGTTACTGACACTGATGCGTAATGTCAAGTTCACTATTGACAAGACAGTTAGTCTGAAATGCTGAAGTCTGTATGGTGCTGAATACAGAGACACAGAACATGAGACAGTTGGTGTAGTAATGAATGGTGTCCAGCTGATCAACGTGTCAACACCGTGGTCTGACTGCCCCGTTGGCAGCAAGACTTTGATTTGACCACTGTCTGAAGGCAGCTAATGAGCTACCAACACATTGCTCACTGCATCGCCTTTCTTCCTTCCTCGCATCCCTCTCTCTCTTTTTTCATTATATGCCTACCGAGGTGACTTCAACGCATGACCGTTTGTAAAGGGCACAGACAACGGGGAAAAGCTAATTTGATACAGTGGCAGACGAAGGACGACCCAGTCGCCCATCTGTGAGGACTTGAGTTATTGGTAATCGGATAGGCACAAATTAAAATGCATGGCAAACTGAGAAAGAGGGAAAACGCCACCCTTTGTTGAGTCAGAGAATCACAGGGTTTAACGCCACAGGGTTTTCAGCAGGCCAAGCCTGTAGAAGTAGGCAGCAGCGTCTTTGTTGTTCCCTGGGTTATGACGACGTTCTTGTCCTGTACAGTGATTGGCCTGCAGAGAGATTTCTGAAAGGACCTAGATGGCTTTCGCTCAGGTGTGATCTGTACCCCTAAACTCCTGGGACATAAGTCAGGGTTTGATTAACCTGTACTGGGTCGCTTTAGCTAGGGAAATGGCCGATGATATATAGTCACATCACTGACTGTGTGTCCCAGTGCGTCTTAGGTTTTGCCTTTGCAATGAGAGAATACACACAATGCAATGCTGGGAAGCCCCAATTGTGCTGTATGTCAACATTAGGAATGATGTTTGTGATAGCACATGTAGCCTGAAGATTTACTATAAAGAAAACCGAGGTTTCACATTAAAGAGTTATAGGCTGCCTCGTCAGATTCACTCGTGGACAAAAGAAAAAAAGTTTGTAAGAATGCTCCCACTGCAATTTGCCTTTGAATGAGTGGTGGCACAATTCAGATTGGAGTTGAACCTCCGGGGAAATCCAGCCTATGCTGGTTTGCAGGAACTGGATGGGTCACAGCAGGGTCACCAGTTTTTCCAACAAACAAAAGAACAATTTCAAGGGCGACTCAGTTGGAGGCACAACTACTATGAAAGAATGTGGGAGAAACAAGAAGCACTGAATCTACCCAAGAGACACATTGGGGTTGTTATGTTTGGTAAACAAAGTCTTTTAGGTGTTATCTAAAGATTGTAAAGAAAATTTAAATTAAGAGGAAATTCTTCAGTTGATTTAAAAGAAGGAAATAAAATGATTTAGATGGTCGCTGAGGATTCGCCTTCATCATCCTTGTTTGCGAGTCTTCATTATTGCTTTCATCTTCTGTTTTCTTGCCGTCTCTTTCCGGGTACAAGTGCCTCATACCTCTGCTTTATGTGTCGCCCAGCTGGGAAACAGTGCTGCTGCTGCAAGGTGCTTCTCTTGAAAGAAAATTGAAGAGAAGATTATACAGCCAAGTCCAGTGATTCATATTAAACCACAGGAAGAAAATTTTCCATTATGACCAACCAGAATTAAAGTCCTCCTTGCTGTTTTCCTAATCGAGTGAGATATTGCCGGCTGTATCTCAGCCTGTTATGTTACTGTGTGCCTACAGATGTCTCGAAGGCCAATACGTTGTTCACAATCATTATAACGAATTAATTATCTAAAATGTAATTGTTTCCTGGACCTCGAGTGTGGCCATTTGAATGAGGCTTAAATTGTTTTAATGAAAAGGATGTTGAAGCCCAGTCTGCCCTTAGGGATGGAAAAATGAACAAGAGAATGATGAGTGAATTAGAGGACGTCAGGGATGAGAGGAAGATGCAGATTGCTGACAAACCGAAGAACAAGCAAAGTGGGGACAGTGACACAGTGAAGATGGTGACTGTACCATTGGGTGGAGGGTACAGTATGTACCCAGACTGTTTTTGACAGCACGATAATCCCTTTTCAGAGGAATAAATGAAGAAGACTTGACAGCTTGAAAGACGTTACAGGTGAAAGTCACAATGAATTGGACTCCAAGTTGCTGTATATGAAAACGGAAAAAACTTCCTGTCAGATATCTTGTGACAGATATACATGTGTATTTGTTTAACAGTGTGCCTCTTAAAGCCAGAGTGCCAGAGCACAGAAGAGATCAAGTACCACCTCCGCCAAATTCCGCATCTGAATAGTGGAGCCCTTACATGGGCAGAGAGGGGAACCGGAACTGCAGGAGCTTCTTATGATTTTTTTCCCATACGCATATGTCCATATTTAGTATACGGAAGAAGGATGTCATTTTCAACCACGCTGACGTCACCGACAAGCCTTTTTTGGAGCGTGCATCGAGCATCGTACTCCCTCTCTCCTCCACCTCCTCATCCTCCTCATCCTCCTCCTCCTCCTCCTCGTCCAGTCGAGGCATTTCTTCTATTTTTAGAAATGAGTGCGGAGTCGACGCGATCTCCCAGGGCTGCCTGAGCTCCCACTTCACTGCGGTGGTGTTCGCAGACAGAAAGAGAAGAATGCAATGAAAAAGAGAGGAGGAGTGGGTGGACTCTCACCTCTGCAGCACTCAACAGTCATGGAGTAGCTAGTTTCTGCACAGTGGGAGTCATGCAGAACAATTGATCATGCAAATTAAGATTCAAAGAGACTGCAGCATCATTTCCTCTTCCCTTGCTGTGCTATCAGCTGTGCTAATTAATAAACCATGCTGCTCTCCATAAACAAGTGTCCCCATGAGTGGATGTGACTCAGTGTATTTTGGGCTTCAAAGTGGATAACTGTGTAAAGTTCTTTTCTTGTGCTACTTACTGTGTTTGAATACCGCCTGTACCGCCACTGGAATTTGTGTGCTTGTTTGTCTCTGCGCGTGTATGTGTAGGCAGCCTGACTCTACCATTAAACCACTCGTCGGCTGCTGCTGTTGCCACACAAACCAAAGTGCTCAGTAAATTCTTCCAGTGTAGTGATGAGTGTCTTAAAGGCTTTTGAGACCGGAATGAATTTAGGAACCACTTCACCCAGAACCATGTGAAGGAGGAACTACATGGTTCCTTCAGTGAGTACCTTGCTGAATGTCTCACTGTGCTTCCATGAAGATTAAGGGGATTAGAACAAGTGGCGTAGCGCGGCCCAAGTAATTCTGAGTTCCAATTAAGCAAGATCTTCCCAAATGCTTTCACTCTGATTGGACAACTTGCACCTGCTCAATCTGAAAAATAAACATAAGAGCTCATGTGTTGTTCCATAGGATCCATGTGTCATTTGAGGACTGGTATGATATTAGGGTGGAAAAAGTGGGTTGATGTGGTTAACAAGTTCAACTTAAAACATAAATGTATTGCTGATTAGATTTCCCTGGGAGCACCGACTTTATGAAATATTGATTCTGGTTATTATTAATGCAATGCATGAATGTTTAATGTGAAAGTCATTACTGTGGGATTAAACTAAGGGTATCGCATCCATTTAGTCTGTATAATTATCAAAGCCAAGGAGATTTCTCAAAAATTTAAGATTTTGACTAATGTTGATGGAGGGATCTATCTTGGCTAGGATTACTACAATAATAATAAATAATAATAACAACAATAATATAATAATCTCTCTGTCTCTATCTTTATATATATATATATATATATATATAAGCGGATTTAACTGGTGATTCCGATTCCAGTCAAAATAAGATGACATTATAAATATCACGAACATAATTTTCAAAATTTCCTCCATCATCCATTAATGTGGAAATGTAGATTCACCTCACAGAACAATATATTTTTGACTCATTCAAATTCATCAATTTCCTATCTCAATCACTGCATATACGCGTGAGTAATTTACTGAAGCCACAGGGCTCAATACAAGAAATTGAATATACTAAAATATCCACAGAGTAATAAGCGTTTGTCAGAACATTTCCTCTTCCGTCTGCACAGACAGACAGACTGGAGCTGCTCTGAGTAATGATGAAATATGTAGACAGCATCAATCTGGTGTGCTCAGGCTGTCATTTTAAAGGAGGAGGGGGTGGCTGAGTCATGTTTAGGTCACGCAGAAAAAAAACACTAAAAAAACTAAAACACCCACACAAACAGCCAATCCAATCTCAACACACATACAGATATAGGATCCATTTCACAGTAGACGAATCTGAAAAGACAGATGGTGCCTATGATATTTGAAGAAATACTGCATCCTGTTTGGGAGCATAGGGTTGTTCAAAAGGATAAATAATGCAAAATCGCCAGCGAGTGTAACTAATAACTACTGAGATATGGACATTTAAATTAGCACCACCCACATCTGGTTGCAGGTGTATGATGGTTCATAGCTTGTTCCAGAATTTTGGAGAGGAGCATTCATGATTATTGTGCAGTATAGTCAAATTCAGTAATTGTTACGATTTCGGGAGGTCGAGATTTCTGCGCACACCGTACATTAAAATGAATGGTAGGAGAAACACTCGAGAATCCCTGTTTGAGCACCACCACAACATCCACCAGTAAAAAGCTTCCACTTCAGCTGGGTCATTGGACAATTTTCTGGGTAGATATAATTGTACTTGTTTATCTGCTTGACAGATATTGCCTGTTAGCTTCTTAAGCTGTCCTAGAACAGCAGTATAAACTTTACTATGTAGGTATAAACACATTGGCGGAAACAGATGTGCCTTATATATTACCTAGTAACCAATAGGCACGACTTACACTCAACTGGACTTATTTGCTAAGATTTTTTTAACATGAATTGCATCTAGCTAAGATTTGAGACTTACAAAAATTAAAGAATTCTCCATCCATCCATCAACATCTATATTACTTGTCCTCGAACCTAGCAGTGACCTCAACCCAGATCTAGATTTATGCCAAAACTAAACAGATGTTTAAGCGTGACGCTTTTGAAAAAATACAATTGTTATTTCTACATCTCTATCTTGGTGAATAATGTGGAAAACTGTTCAATTCTGACTACCTTGATAATAGACAGTTGCGATGATGACGCGCATTGCCACTGCAGGATTCTGATAGGTTCAACTATACTATGACATACCCTTTTAGAGGAATCCCTCAGCCATAAGCATACGTGACGTTAATGCTGAGTGACTGAAATGAGCTCTGTGGGAATTAAGGGCTCCAGGCTGAATGGAGAGCCGGTAATGGGTTTTTCGCCACTGAAAATCAGTGTGGGCGCACAAACCCAATTGAATATGCACTCACACAGAGACAGGTAGCAAAAAAATGAAATGATGACGCCCAAGAAGAAGTGCGAGAGAGCACCGGAAAAGGTTTACCCATGAATAATGGATTAATAGATCACTGTATAACTGCAAGCCTGAAGTTGGATATCCCCAAATCATCTTTTTTCTCAGCATCTCCCCTGCTCCATGCCTGCTATATGAGTCACATCAGGCTATAGACACAAGAAAATGCACTGATCCACACACTAGTCACATTTCTCAGCGTGTGACTGAGTCTGGCAGTCTGTCTACAGAAAGTTCACACCCATCTACATTATGACCAACGTAAGTCTACAATGAGCAGAACCAGGGCTGACCCAACCGAAACCAGACAACACAGCATGTGAGAAATGTTCTTTCCCATTACATCTTGCTGAAAATACCATTCAAAGAAAAGGGCTTCTCATTAATGCAGTGAATATTATGAGGGATCATTATGCAGGAATATCAAATTATTGCTCACAATGGTAGAACATTAAAACTACAAGAGCAGATTTAGAGTCTCCTTAATGTGAGGTGGGCAAAAAAAAGAAAAAAAAAGGGCACTGACGTGAGAAAAGAAGAATTGATTATTCCCATATCAGAATGTATTTGTCTAAGTAATTGTCCGGGAATGACATTGGGGTGTTGTAAAATGGTGCCATGTGAGAGTTTCTGTCTGTTTTGCATAGTCATTGAGCACTGGATTATGGCGCTGAGTGATAGCTTTGCAAAATCAAAAGTGAAGAAGCACTGATACCATCAAGTAACACCCTTACAGCGCTCAACCCAGCAGAGGGTACTGATAATTCTTCAGACAGTGCGGACCACTTTCCTCCTATCATGTGTTTGTCCAGTTTCAGATTGGTCATCAGCTGCTTCTGCTCACACCCCCAATCCACCACCTGCTAGTGCAAATCCCCCTCCACCCCACCAGGGCCGCTACAGTCACTACCAGGACTCACCAAGATCCTTAGAGCCTTGACTTTCGCTGGCCATCTCGCCCATCCGCACCAGTGCGTCGAAGTAGCCCTTTGCAGCATAAGTGACACCTGGAAACATGGAAGCATTGGGCATCAGATCAAGGGTGCGGAGTTGATGGTGACTTCTTCAGCTCAGCAACCCTCCCCCATGGCCCCTGAGAGGTAAGGCTGAGCATGGGAAATAAGAAAGAGCTAACAAGCCAAAATTGAGACTAATCAGTACAAAAAGAAAGCACTTCAAAGATGTCTACAATTGCTACGAGTGGAGAGAAGCTGGATGAGGTTCTGCACCAACAACAAAATTACCAACTAGCACCACACATCACGCTGAAGGATGGGAGCAATCCACCTAAAGCCACAAACATGATAGCTATGTCAACATTTTCTCATTCATAAGGTCATAAATGTGTCCAATGTCCAACAGCTGAATACCTGTCTGTCTTTAAAAGGCAATACTAATAAATGATGTCCATAAATCTGAGTGCCGCTTACTGGCAAGAAAGTTAAAGTTCCATATGTCTCGCTCATGAGTACGCATGTGCTCAGGCGTGGTGGAAATCTTACGTGAAACAAAATGACTCAGCAGTTTGATACAGCTATTATGCTAGCAATGCCAAAAACTTCATTTCTTCCCACTAACGGTAGATGTTAAACACTTTCATATGAATCACAGAAATCAAGTCTTAAAAATAAACAAATTTGGCGCAAACCCTTCGAAATTCCGAAAAAGCACAGCAGGGACAACAACACAGTGAACTATCTTTACAGCATCCAGTTTGCCAAGCTCTCTAGTATTGGTGATGAATACACCAGCCCGGAGGTATCCAACATGTCCTTACAAACGGCATGTGGTGACACGATTTCGCAAAACTCTGCTTCTCTTCCATCGTTCTCTCTTGCAGCTAGCATCTAACCTTAGCGTTAGTAAACAGCAACAAGTTCTCCAGTAGGTCCTGCAGAGGCCACACTGCCTATCATAAAACACAGTGAACTCACACAAGTAATTTCACGGCCATACGGGGACATCTGATTAGATTACACAGTACGTTACACCTCTTATAATGTTTTCTTGATAGAAAATATTAATTTCAGTCATGCATTTCAGAGAATCATATCTTCCCTAATTTAAAAGCAATTTTCTCATTAACTGTTCACTTGAAATGTCAACAATAGATGGGTCAAAATTTAATTTGGTTGGACTTTTCGAATAGCAGCCACGTGGAGAATCTGAGGCCCATCACTCATGATAGTGCTGCCATGAGGTCCAGACTCCATAGAACATGCCAGAAAACACAGTTTTACTGATAAACGAGATCAGTAATTGGTTTGTCGTGGGTGTGTAAATGGTGACCTTGAGGTGCTTATAAAGGTCACTTGTTCACCGCCCTTAGAATTCGTCCTCTTAGGACAATCGATGCTCATATTTCTTTCTATCTATCAGATAGTTGCTAAGATATTTCACTGATAAGTGTTTTACACTGACAAACATAACTCATTAGTGTCACACTCTTAGCATCACTAAAAACATTCCTGCAGTAAATCTCTCCAGGCTGCCAACTCCCTCTGCACAGGGAGAAACCAACGTGAGCTAAGCCTGGGTGGGATATGAGTGTGTGACGAGGTGGAGGGGAAGGGGAAGGAGAGGATGAGTCGTACAGCTGGCCGAAGACAGATGGATTGGCTAATTTAACAGAGCCCGCAACAGCAGGGCCAGGTGAGAATACCTGAAGGAGATGTCAGAGAGGGAGCTTTTCACACCTGACGTTCCCCAAGAGCCCAAGAGTGTGAAATATGTAAGATATACACACACAACAAAAATTCATTAAACCAGATAGGCCGGAGCCATGAAATTGTGCTAAAATACAAAAAAAAAACCAACAATGGACATATTATAATTTAGACATCATACTAAATTTAGATCACATGTGGTGCACAGACAGTTGCACACACATAAGTGGAGTTACTCTCATATTGCTTATGTGCTTTATCCCCTTAATCACTGATTAATAAGTTATTGAGACCAAACCATTGACTACACAGCAGAGAAATTTATTGTAAAAATCTCGATTTCTAGATATGTTTTTTTAATAAATAATAATCCATTATAATTATTCTTGTATTTTTGAACTATGGAATGTTTGATATGCCTACAAATTGTGATTTTATGTGCGTTTCCTGGGATGCATCCTGATCTTTTTTCCCCCATTGGTGGTTACCTCAGAGTTTAAGGGGTTAAGTCTTTCTACATGATTAACCTCTCTGCCTTCGCAATTAAAAACAACAAATGCCTCAAACTAAGGAATGCTGGAAAGGAATGGCAGCCATTCGGTTTACCTAATCAACATCAAGGTAACACTCATGCCTTTGAATGTTGTTTTAATTTCTCTCATTTTAAAATGTAGTCATTAGTTTGCAATCGATTGACTTGATTTGTCTCCTGTCCTCAATTATCCAAACAATCTTTCACTAAATGAATTTAAATCCTCAGTTCAGTCCTCTCCCTTTCTCTCGTAACCTTTTCCTGGTGAGACATTCTCCACCTTGCCTCCTACAAAATAATCCATCCCATGGGGTTGAGTGGCATTTGGCCTTCCTATTTTCCAGCCTTCTTTAAACACAGTGCCAGTAATATCTGCTTCCTACAGCACTGCTGTAGGACACTTCTCAAGTCACACACCACACATCCAATCGCATCAAGCGCCAAAATGCTCAAATGACTCAAACAAAGACCGTGTCTTCCGAACACAGACTAAATGAGCTGCCTTATTGCACCATGCCAGTCCTCAAACCCTCCAGGGACATACTTCCTCCCAAATGAGGCGCCCCAGTTCACTCAAAGACTGGCATACTGTAATTCCAGTACCAGTAAATGTTCTTTGGGTGCCAAGCCTTACTCTGCTCTAAGACGAAGACAAAAAGAACAACGAACCCCAAACAAAACCAAAAAAAAAACTGCCTTCCTCTGCACTGCTGCCTGGCATTGATGAAGTGTAATCCCCACTCTGGGAATCGCAGATCTATTTTTAGCTTTAGCTATCAGACCATACTGGGGTCTCTTATTGGTCTTGTGGGCTGCTGAGTCTTCCCTCCGTTACAATCAAGACTAGACAGAAGATCCTGCTAAACACCGAGTACAGCATCGCAAGCATGACTAACCCGTTCCTGTTTAAAATGTGGCTTTTAATTTCACAATTTAGGACACCATACCTATGAGTTATATAATGACAGGCCATGAGGAGTTTTAAGTTCCTTTCCTAGTACAAACTGAGCCTTTGAGGAACTCGGACTGCTAAACCTGTTCAATTATTCAAAGTATTTCAGTATTTTGTTCTGTAAGCCAATTAAAAAAAATCTTTAAAAAAAAAACTACCACGTTGATGATTAAGTATCTGTGAACCAAAGATTCTTTCAAAAACAATTTAAAAAAGTAAAATGTATTGTAAATATTTGAGATCTAAATCAAATGAACAAAATAGTGTTAAAGAATACTAAATATACTAATAATTTTGGAAAATATATACATAATAAAATAAACTGAGCTAAACTTCTCCACATGGGACACATTTACCAGAGGACTAAATCCATGGAAAGTGCAATTTCTATAAGATATCAAATTAAAATTGTGATTTGCCTCAGAAGAACCAAAAGGCTTCCTTTCATTTACATCAGGATATCTTAAGAACCATATTGTTTCACATCACGCTGTCACTGAAAAGATCATATGATCGGTGCCTCCTCCCCGCAGAGTAAAAGTGCATCAGACAAAGATGTTTTCTAATCTCCATAAGAGCTCGAAATGCCTGCAGGTTCTAATCTAAGGATGCCAACAAAGCCACGATAAGAGAGCAACAGCAGCTATTAGCATTTTCATTATGCTCACTGGGTGCCTATAATCAAATCAAATCCATGAATTATGAATGATTGTTTCATCCATTAATGTATACATCTATAAAATACATCAAAATGAAACAATTAAAGAAGAAAATCATGTAATATTTATTACATAGAAATAACTACACCAACAAAAGATGACAGCATCCTTTCCTCTTCTATCTTTCATATCGCCCTGCCTAACACTCATGCTTTTGAAAAGTTCTCTTTCCACCTTTCTCCTATCCTCCCTCCCTACTTGTCCTCGTTACCAGCTCCATTTATTCTCTTTTCTTACGCCCTGTGGGGCCGTCATGTTCTCCACTCCCCCTGTTCCACTTCCGATTGGCTTGTGCTCCACTTAGCTCTCGCAAACCTCCCGTTTCATCTTTAATCTTGTGCCATCTCTGCATGTATAACTCCGTCTTTCCATCACACACACACACACACACACACACACACAAACACGCACACCACAACAGACCTGTGCAGGTGACGACTGGTCATAAAATGCAATGTAAAGGACATGGACATGTGAGACTGATGGACTTGTGCGAGAGGAAGGACAGGAAGACACATGGACATTGAGGTCATCACATGGAAACAACCAAAATACATCGACCCGCTTGAAAAGGTCAAAACCAACATATAAAACATTCAAGAAACATTCAGATGAACATTTCTCCACATTGCATATTCGATGATTGTATTTATCCCAGTGCGGTGTAAGGTTTGTTGACATGCATGTTAGAATCTAGAACAGGTCCATTGACAGGTTTTGCAAACACCTGTACATCAGTATGAGTATATATACACACACACACATAATCATACTGTGATGTACTGTGAAACCATAAAAGTTTTAAATTATATGCAAAATCATTTTGGGTGTCATACTGCTCAGCACTAATGATAACTGACATAATATTTGCATCTTATCAAATTACCACCAACTCCGTGGAGGAGGTATAGATCTTTAGAAATGCAGCCTGACAGGAATGTTTGGGAGAATCACCAAGACAGTTACACATAATCAGACACCTGGACTGTGTTAGAATCCAGGTTTGCGGGAATATGAATGACCAGTTCAAAGCCAGGACAGGTTCAAAGTCTCAAAGGATGTGAACTTGGAGGACTGTCAGAGATCAACAACATTACAAAGTCCTGAATATCATCATGATCATAGCTTGAGATAAAATCTCAGTTGTCATACAGAGGCAACAAGGAATAATGTTTGCCTGCCTGGATGACTGGCCAGAGAGGTGAAGCAGGGATGGAATAAGGATGAAGAAAGAAATAAAAGGGAAGGTTGGTGTACTCACTGGTGAGCGCCTTCTCGTAGCTTTTCCCCATAGCGATGAAGTTCCTCAGGCAGGGATTGAACTGCTCCATGATTGACTGAGAAAAAAAAGGAAAAATAATGACTGATTAGTGCAAGAAGCATAAAGACCCTGGTGTGAGCTACAATGCCAGCGACAGAGAGTTAGTAGGACACCCGCGCGCACACACACAAGAGTCAGCTAAGCCAATCAGGAGGAAGAGCATTGTGGGATTCCTTTCTAGTTCACAGCGAGGGATGGAGAGGCGAAATGAGTGGTGAACAGTGGACACAGAGAAGAAGTCCCTGGATTTTTTAAGGACAATAGCAGTTGTACGTGTTGTGACAGACACGTGTATGTTCAATATCTGTCTCATACACTGGTGTCTCAATGACTCAGTTGGGCTCTGATGAGCGTATGTGGAGATGATGTGGGTAAGGTGGTGGGGGTCACCAATTCCTGTCACCTCCCCTGCAGTCTTCACTAAAATAAACTTTGGCTGTTTTCTAAGCAGCAGATGGAGCCTCTCCTCCACTCCCCACCATCACGGACTTGTGACACGCTGATCCTGCTAATTGTTTTTTAGCGTCGTGTCTGTTGGTCATCGACCAACACAGATTTCATCACGATTCTGTCACGATTCTTAACTTTCATCTGTAGCAGTGTCACAGTAAGTAGGCTCTGTGATTGAAGAAGACAGAGCCTGTAACTTATTTAGTGCGTAGTTAGTGCATATGTTACATTCAGATTCCGTATAATCACTGTAACGCATGTGATGGACAGAATCAACTAAAAATGCACTGGGCTAACACTGAGCCTAAAGTCCAATGTTTTCATTATATACAAATACAAGGTAAACATGTATTTTTGTATTTATATCTGTTACTGGAATGCAATTGTGCGAGGAACAAACTGGAGCGACATCCAGGTCCAGGTTATTATTAGGAGAGGGACAGCAGACCCAAAAAAGACAAAGCAGAGTTGAATTATTAGAGAAGGGAATAAGAACAACAAGCTGCTAAAAGAAGAACACCATCATCCACATCCAACCTGCTCCACATCAGAAATCTTCACATTACACTCACACAGCAACACTGTGTATAAATCAAGATGTGACTCTCTCCACAACAGATAACCAAGTATTGATACATGAATTATTCAGTTAAACCTCCATGTCACAAGTATGTATGTGACCTCATCCATCGACTTCCAACACAGACAGTTCATCACTGCCTGCCTGTGTGTTTGTGTATCCGCATGTCAACACAGACAGGGAAGAGTTTCAATATCTGGCACACGGAACAGAGAGCAAAAACCTCATTAAGAAGTGAAAGAGTCAATGCGAGGTGTATAATGAGCTGTCTCGTCTTCTGTCCTTCTCTTTCTCACCACTCCCTCCCCCTCAGTCCTGGTTGCCCTTTTGCTTTTGTTAGCCTCAAACCTGTAATTGCCGCTATTACCCCCCCATGGCATGGTGCACACTTTTTGGCACTCAATTACTTCTGCATAATTCAACTCTCAGATGCCATTCAACCTTTTTTTTTCTTGCTTAGGTTGTGATTGTATTGACTTTTGGTATTTGTGGCTCTTTGTTATTCTATTTCTACAGTACAATAGAAAAGCATTGGACTAGGTTGCACTGGAAGCTGGAGGAAAATGCACTGTCACTGCTTGAGCTGGGGGTGGAGCAGAAACCCCTGCAGATTCAGGTTAGGGCAGGCAACCTACACACAGAGGCTCAAGGTCAGCAGTGGATTCAAACCCAGATACTGTGGATATCTGGACAAAGCATTAATTGCTGGACCAGGAAATCAGGTGTGTGACCAAGTGATGAGCAGGGGCAAAAACACAGCGTGGGTGAATTTTGCATATTTAACATTAGCTCCACCAATAGAAAACATTCAAACTTAAAAAAATCTGAAGGTTTAGGACATCTATGCAGGGCTAATGTTACAGGAACTGTTTTGTTCCAGATTTCATGGTGGTCCAGTCACCATTGTTGTGTCCTTACAGGCAGAATGTCTATGGTTTGAATACAGTGCTCATCCTGCTCCATCCTATGTGCACCTAGCATGCTCTTCCTGTGTTGCAGCTACGTTAAATCTTCATCTTAGGGCAACGACAGCACATTTTCACCAGGAAAAGCTTTTTTTTAATGTAACCATTTCTTTGCAACTTTCACAAGACTACACATAGAGAAAAGGAAGAAAAGGAGGACAGAGGAGAGAGCATTAGGATGGAAAAGAGGAGTATGTCGGCGTTTGACAGACACATCTATTCATGCCAGCGTGGGACGAGGGACGCCTGCTAATGCCCACTGGCTGACTCACCACAGTCACCTTGGTACAAAAAAACTTCACCAGCACATCAGAAAATAAAAGTCAAAGCAGGAAAACAAATTAGGCTGACAGCCCAGAGACTGAACAGACAGAGACGCTTCACAAGTCGGTGTGGAGGAAGAATCCGCTAGTTAAGCAAAGGTAAAAAGTCCACAGTGGTAAAATACTGCAAGTCACACATTTACATTTCTGTTTTAAAATATAGCCACCTGGTGCGCTCGCACACTGGCACACACACAGGGATGCTAAGCTTCAGATTACTGCCATCACAGTCAGTGGTGACTCGGCCCTCACTGGTTGAACTGTGATAGACTTCAGAGAGAAAAGAATTTTTATTTCAAGGCCGTTAAGCTACAACTCCGTAGTTCAACCTTTTTTCAAATAGTCTTCATTTTGTTGACTTTTTTTGTATCGTTTACCATTATGAACATTTACCAAAAAGCCCAACTTTTTGAGCGCCGGCCTTCCTCTCATTACATAATCTTGGATCGCAATGGTATTAATCTCTGTCGCGATTGTTGAATTATTAATGCATTAATGTGCACAGCATCAGAACACAGAAATAAAACTGCAAATACAAGGTTTTGGATTAAAATAATCACAATTTTGCACTAATAGTATAAAAATGGATGGTTGTGCAGGGTTTAAAGACTTGATGATGATGTCATGCATGCGTTAAATAATAGAATAAAATTCAAGCACGCATTTTTTGGGTATAAGAGAGACAGGCCAAATGTTAAATATTAGAACAATTTTTTTTCTCACAAAGTGAGATTTATATTGTGTTTCTAACAATTGAGGGCCATTTTGGACCATGGTTTGTCTTTCTCGACACACTATCCTTAAGTTTTAACAACAAGCTACTGCAGTAAACTATAAACATTCAGCTTTTTGTCATTTCCACACATTTAAATAATATATTTCACACAGGTGAAGATGGTACTTTGAAACTGCCCTCATAAGTAAAGAACGTTTTTACCCATAGAAAAAATAGATTAATTAAAAAATAATAATAATCTGTATCCAATGGACTGAAACAAGCAGATAGGCTCTGCTTTGACATTCACTGTGTTCTGCAAGCCGGCCAAATATTTCTAAAGGTTACCACGGTGACTTGGATGCTGCATAATGGATTTTTAAAAGCAGTGTAGCATTACATTGGGTCAAAGTCATCTGCAGTGATACAATCAGACTCAGATCAGTTAACAGTCAATCATATCACCGTTTGGATTTTTTGACCTGGATCACCAATTCAAAGCAGAGGAGAATGTTGAACTGTTTGCTATTATGTTTCCATTTACCCTGAAGAAGCGATGAAGAACGTTAATGTGTTACTAATATCTCCATTAGAAACGCTGCTGGGAGGACGGTACAAAATATTACTGTCAATCCAAATCTCTAATGTTATTCATTTTTCCAGTGGTCTCCCCCTCCCAAGTGTTATGACTTCAAACTATTTTCACAATTTTTTTGGAATTCCATTATTTTATTACAATTGGATATTTAAATACTAATGTTGTATTGGTCATTGAGAACACAATTTCTGTGTTTGTACCATGGCAACAAGAGTTTTACCAAACACCGATCCAATACTGATTATTTTTTTCCCCCCTCACACAGCTTGAATACAGGGAACCATTCTGTTTAATTGGGCATGCAGGACTGCTTGTTTAAGTGTGAAGCTTGGTTTATACACCCTCATAAACAACAGCATGTTCAAACTAGGTTAGGTAACTTTTTGAAATATACTTTTTTGTTAGATCTGTTAATATTCTCATTTTTGTGCATATGTAAGACTACATCAGATGGTGTGTGTTCTCTGTATGATGCATAAAGCTTGGAGGCATCTCTCTTTCTCTGACACACACACACTCATATCCTGCTGTCATGTTGTTGGCATGAGGAGCATCTGAAATATTTATTCACATGTGGAAGGTAGAAAAAACACGCTGTTGGCAGTTTCAACTGTACAACAAAATGTAAAAATAACTAGTTTACTTATATTTGTATACTCAGTTACATATCAGCGTCAGCCTGCACACACACATACACTAGGTTGGTACTCAGTAAAACGCTTGAGGAATCAGATGAGAAACCAGAGACACTAAAGAACCCCGTGACCCAGCTGGCTCTGCACGAATGTGTATGTTTGTGTGTGGTGAGTCAGAGCTGATAAACAGCAGTAGGTTCATATCACGTTGGGGTGTAAATGACTAGAAAGCCAAGTCGGCCATGTGGCACAATTTCAACCTGCTGAGACTTCATGGTGCCAAGCACATTATCTCACCACCAAGGATCTAGTGACCTGGCAACCCAAACCATCAACCTGGCAAGCAACCATGTAAGGAGGGACAGAAACGAAATAATTTGAGACAAAGGAAGATGGGTCATAAGATGCCTTCAGACAAGGGCTGGGAAATCAACCGAAAATGTATCGAAACCGACATTTTGAACCTCTAACCGACTTAATCTTGCTCCTTGTTCATTATTTTGGTGAATACTTAACCCATGTGCATTCATGGCTGTTCCTTTAAAAGAATTCTATATCATGTTCAGCTACGTGTGTTTACTCAAAGCCAAGTGAGCGGCACGGATGACACAAGAGCAAACACAGAGCCAACCGGTCCCCTTTACGTTTCAGGTGCCCAGAAAAACTAGCTTGCGTGCACGAGAAAGTAGGCCGATTGCTTGTGCAGCACACATGAGATGTCGGCACGCGCAGGAGCCCTGCCTGCTATGTTTCTGAGCGGAGATAACAATCCATTCTCCTTGCATTTTGTCAACATCCACCAATACCCTTGAAGTTGGTTGGATGTTTGTAATTCCTGTATTTCCTGAACTGTCATTTCCACACAGAAACATAGCAGACAGGTCGCGCAAGACATCCTGTGCATACTGCAAACAGAAATGTAAGGAATTTTTATTTTTCTCGTCTATGTCCCACTAGGGGCTCTGTACACTACCAATTATATTTTCTACTTTTCACACGGCGTTATTTACCATATTTTATTTTGTTTGCAAGAGACAAAGTATTGTTTTCTACTTTTTTATGGAAAAAAAATCATTGATTGAAATCATTAATCGTAATCAAGGTAAATGTTTGAAATAATTGTGATCACCCAGCACAGACATTAGGACAGAGGTGAACAGGAAGGCAGTGTGTTTTTGAATATTCCATGCGATGATAACAGAGATATGTGTGTTCACTCAGTTCTCTCCCCTGCTGCAGAGGCCGAAAACAAGGAGTTTGAGAGGGAAATTAAAACTCTTCACACATTCTTGCTTCTACACACACACACAAGCACCCTAGATACAGAAAGACGCAGATTGAATCAGCGGAAAGGGTTTTTCCATCCCATCCGACTCTTAAAGCAGCACTTCACACGAGGCATCCTGAGGCCTTCTTATTTACTCTGGAGTCAGAACTAAGACATGTTTCGAAATCGAAGGTTTCTGAGTTCCTGAAAAGGTTCTTTCAGTGTGAACTGTACAGTTTTGTTAACTTGTGCGAGTGATCATAACAAGGAAAAAAAAAAACTTCACACAAATAAAGCAGTAGCACGCCGCTATCAGCAGTGTGTAAGTGACCTTTCAGTGTTGATAAGTTGAACATTTGTTCTGCTGCTTGTCAAACATGTACAAAGTGGTGGAATATGAAGGTTAGATTAGACAGTTCACGACCAGGTACTCACAGGTACACGAACAAATCTCAATTTAAAGAAAAAAACAAAAAACAAAGAACAAAGCGCATCTATGTACGAGAATCCTAGAAAGAAAAAAATACAATTACAAGAGGAAAACTGATGTTTTGTATTTTCTTATCCTTGTGTTCTGTTTCGTTACCTCTTGGTGCCGTGATAAGTTATTCAGTCCATCTGTTTTTCTGGAAAGGTCATCTACTCTGGATGATCTCCTTGGAAACAGGCAGAGTTCATGCAGTGTTGAGGCGGATTTGGTCACACCTGCGGCTGAAGGTGACCTCTGTCAGCAACTTCTATTGTGTGCGTGTGTGCATGCGTGTGTGTATTGCCAATAAGTCCTCTTCACCACTACTGTTCTGCCATTCATCATCCTGTACACATGCAACGTGTCACCCAGTGTACACAAAAGTGACATCGTTATGTACACAAGTCATTTTCCTGAAGTGGGACTGTGCTTTGTTGCCAAGACTTGATGCTTACTCATGACATGCACGTTGCCCGCGTCAAGTTGAAGTAATACTTTAATGACTACACACACACGCAACCGCATGTGCGCGCAACAACATTAAATGTCTCCTCAGAGCAGGAAAAACAACAACCACTTGGCATGTATGCGAATAAAACGCAGGAGAAAACGTATTTAAACTGATCTAATCCTCTCAGAAATCAGAGTATCATCCAGTGAAAGTCTGTCAAAACTGAAAATGAATCTCAACAACCAATTAAGACAGATTTTTTAGCAGCGCAGACACAGCAAAACACAGCTGTTAGTGGAGAATCAGGAGAGAAAGTAGGGAAAGGAGAGGGGAGGGGGATTTCCGTCCCCATATATGGACATGCAGGAATCCCCCCCACCCCTTCCAGGACAACCCATCTCAATTCAACTCACGTTCAGTTTATACCACAGGAAACCCGACAGGGAGAAGAGAGGAGAAAGAGGGGTTGACGGAGGAGGGAAGGAGTCATTCATCATCATCATCATCATCGTTTCTGAATGGTGCATCTGATTCAGTGTGCACAACCGACCAGCACTGCAGTCACATCATGTAAATGTGCTCTCGAGAACACTTGAGCACGAGATTCATTCATAAATGTGATTGCAGAAGTGAGGGCTTCAAATCTGCTGCAGTGGGAAATTCATACCGACACAATGGCGAGATAAATGATTCCGTATTGATCGACTCCAAATAAAACGTCAATCTTAAGCTACTTCCAGCAATGGATGTGCTCACCTCTCACCAATTCTCATAATTTCTTGCCTAGTTTATCTCTAATTAGTCTGAATTGTACAGCTGACCCACAAAATCTTCCCCACCTCACTCCCCCGTCTATTCTTCTCTCTTTCATCCATCCCTGTAGCATTCCTTTCATCCTCTGCCAGCCTCCACCTCTCCTCCCAAACCTCAGCTTAGATAACTCACTGCTGTGCTAAAGGCTGCTGATGGGTAGCACACACAGCTGATGCTATCAGTGATGTTGCATAACAACCGGATTCCTGCTGGATGCTGGATTCAGCTCCCTGAGGAATCCAGGTGTTCAAATCAATAGATACTAAGCTCCCATCATAACAACACATGTTAACAGCAGCATGGAAGCTAGAAGGCATACAGATATTTACATACAATACAATCTTTGTCTACATTAGAAGCATGTCATCATGTATTTGAAGAACGACTGAGTGGTAAAGTAAAACCCAGCCAATTTGGACCCAAGCCAGTCTTTTGAAATGCCACTGAATTTTGGTTGAGAGCCGATTTGTAGCCAGCAGAGCACCGGTGACAGGTTGGCGGAAAGCTGGTTCAAAGTCAATTTAAAGGCAGTCAAGTGCCAGTTGAGGACCAGAGTTTAAGATTAGTAGGTTGTAGTTTGTCGAAAACGAGTTCAAATTCAATTTAGAGACACCTGATGGCTTGTCAAAGGCAGGTTGAAAGCTGATTTCTCCATTTAGAATTGGTTTAGAGCTGACTTCAAGTCTGCAGAAAGCCAGACGAAATAGAGTGAAGAAGTCAGTTCTTGCTGGAATGATAAACTATTTAAATGTAGACTGTAGGGAAATGGTAAACTGGGTTAAGGCCATTTTAAGTCAGTCAGTTGTCAGTGCGTTAGCATACAATGTTCAGTCATAAGACAGCAACGGAGACGGAGGCCCGAGGCATATCCACATTTCTGACTGAATGTAGATATTGAACTGCGTACAACTAAAAATAAACTAAAATACAGAGTTCATCTTTTCCTTAATTTTCAGTAAAATTACAGCAGACAAAAATTACATGGAAATTCAAATACATTTGATTGAAAGACTAAAACAAAAACTCCTTTTCAACGACACAACTTGAGCTAAAACTATGAAGAGAGGACTAAAGTAAAATGTAATTATCTGCGGGGGCTAAAATGAAAATTCCTGCCAAAATGAACACTGGTGCAGTTTTGATTTGGCTTTCAAGTGGCTTAACACCAGAAAATTAATTGCATTTCAACCAGTCTTTTATCCATTGAGCATTAAAAGAGAAAAACGACTTAGACGTCTGGGCTTTGGCTTGCATAACACATCATCTACCCCACAACGCTGTCAGACAAAGTGTCGCGAGGCAGGAAAATAAATTGACACAACTGGGCTAAAATGACTACAACCACTCAGAAAAAAAACAACCTCTGGTTACATAACAGCACAGGGCAGAAATCCTGCCTGAATGGACCGTTTGGATATAATACATCTCAATACAGAGACCCAAAGCTTTATCTTAGGGACATTCTAATGTCATGGCCACGAGAAATTTGCAGAATCTGATGATCTGATCTGATGAAGAGTAAAATATTCCTCCGTTCCCTTTCAGAATGTAAAGTTATCAAGTCCATGAACTACAAATACACAAATCTACTAAATTAATAATGGAAATCCAGGACCGTGACAATCCTGAAGTAATAAATTATTGAGAAGAATACATTATACATAGATGAAGAGACACAGAGATGAAGACGGTATGTCTGTGTACTGTATGAACCATGTTTCTAAGGGTATATTGCCTTAACAACTCTTCTTCTGGCACTTCACTTGTGTATTTCCATTATCTACTTTCTATGTTTCTTTCACTCCCCTACAGAGTGACTTCCTATCGGAACTCTGTAGTCACTGGTTATTTACATTTGAACACGATTTAACGTGAGGCCATTGTCTACAAAAAACAAAACAGGGAAAATTACAAAAATCAATATATCAACTTGGCATAAGGAGTAGGCCATTTTAAAGAATTTATAATGAATGAAGGATGATTTAAAAGTATGTTGAGAATACTCTCATGTACGCCAATGTTCACAGTGAACATTTGAGGGAAGGATTAATTCATCTCTGACTCAAGGAAGAATTTAGGCAAAAAGATTTGAGTACTTTTTTCCACACTTAGTTAATTCAATCAATTGACTCATACATCTCTGTCTAGTCCACTCCAGCCTCACTAGCCGATTTAGTAAACATCGGCAACACCGCGCTGCTGGGATAACATTGCCTTGGCTCAGTGTGCAAACATACAGGTAGTGTTTGTTCAACTACTGCAACAACTCAGGGAAACTTGACTCGTGCACCATCAACGGGCAACATGCACATCTCGAAGAAAAAGAAAAAAGAATTCAAGAAATCCATTTCGGGGGGACGAGCTTATTCCACGTGTGACAGGTAATTTCACTTGGGCGCCCACATGGTTCACCAAGTAAATTGCATACCACAGTGGCTCAGGTTTGATTCTAAACCTGTGCCCTTTGCTGTCATCCCCCTCTCTCTCTCTCTCTTTGTCTGTCTACTGGGCCTATCATAAGGCAGAAATGAAAAAAATAAATGAATAAATAAATAAATAAATATTAAAAAAGCATTTTCACATTGGACATTCATGCTATGGTGTGAGAAGCTGCTATACAGTTTAAACAACACATTATACCCCAATTTTGACTGTGCTGTTTTTAAAAACACAAGACTATGAGAACGATGTAAATGTGGTCAGAAGTAAAAGGATTCAGGTGGACATGAGGTCTGCCAGATGCATGCAGAGGTGGCTCACTCCATTCATAATGATTGCACATCTATGTAAATCCATTTACAGTCACATTATCTAGGCCTCTTAGTCTGTGCGTGCATTTCATTTTGTTGATCTGATTTTCATGATATTTACAAGAAAAAAAAAGTTTATTTGCCCTAGTTGATGTTTTAAAAAGGAAATGTGTCGCCTGTGAGTTCACTACTGTATTCCAGCAGCTTTTAGTCAAATGCAGCAAAGGGTTCTTGAAGTTATTAGCTTTAATCAAGCCTTTATAGAGAGGAACGTCAAAAACTCATCCACTTGCTTCAGTAATACTGAGTGCTGTCTAATACAGTGGCATTTAACACTAGTTGAGGTTTCAATGATCTCATCTACAAACTGAAAATTAAAGAGCCTAACTGGGTTGTCGACAGCGTCTGGTCCACCTAAAGCCCCAAAACATATTCTGAGAAATTCTAACCACAAACATAAAAAATTCCATACGTCACTGAAAAGAGCTAGAAACCAAAGAGTCAAGAGTAGCGACAGAAACCACAAGGTTGGCGAGCATCTCTCTAAGCCGCTCCGGTCAGAGTCCTGCTGACTCTGTAATGATGCAGCCTGCTGAAGATGAAATAATCCCCGCTGCTGCTGTTCTCCATGATGGCATTTCCACACACACAGCCATTTCTCATTAGTACGCACACCTTCTCTCTGCTGCTACTGCTACTGCTCATCCTCGTCCTCTCCATGCTTTTAGGCCCGCTAGTCTTGTCAGTCACTGTCTACAATGAAACGCATCATGAACTATAGGACAGGCATATATGCGTCATAACATTTGGTACATCCAGTCCAAATTACTGGTGATCCACTGACTTTCCATCGAGCACCATCAGCAGGTTTACTCAAACTGCAAAATGACATAAGTTAATGAACAAACACAAAAAGCTGAAATTTCATTTTGCATTAAAATGCTATTCACTATGTTTGCATTTTTTGTTGTTGTATTTTTTGCTCCAGGAGCAGCAAGACCTGAGAATTCTACACTTGTCAGACTATTTCCACCTCATTTCCCACCCAAAACCTGGCTTAACCTTCAAGCAGATTCCTTCTATATATGAGTGCAACCTCCTGCCTCATCAGCTTCCCCTCCCACTCTTGGATTCTCTCCATTTCCTCTTATTAATGATCCATAGAAACCTCCCACAGGTCACAGCATCGGTCCGCACCACTGAATCCTCATTCCAAAATTAAAAAAATTATTTATAGATCATGGGTGTGGTTTGCAAGCTATTCAGCAATTTGATCACAAACACTGAAATAGTCTTATTTGAACAAAAACCTCTCCTTCCAGCCTCAGCTTGAATTCTGTCACTTTATACCGCGGTTTCACTACCCGACACCATTTGTGATCTCTGATTGACCAGAATTTTTCTTTGACTTGGTTACACACAGATGACAATTCTGTTTGGTACCAACAAGAGGCGGCTACTGTGTTCATCTGTTACATTGGCTGCCTCTCTCCTCAAGTCCTTTGATGATGTTCCCTCTCTCAGAGGGTGAACACTGGTTGTGTTTCCTTGAAATCCAGCTCACCTGGAGAGCTGCCTGAGAGCACAGAAACTGAAGAGCAATCCAGACACCCGTGCTCAACAAACGCTTTGTTGTGTAAATAACAAAGGAGGACCTCAGCGCTTGTCACCTTTTACCTCAGGTTTCAGGGAGTTCCTGGCAGATCCTGAAACTCGGTTTGTATTGGAAGCAGGTTGAAATTATCTCACACCTCTGTCAGTTGCCTCAGGACAAACTGTCAACCACAGTCACAGCACCAAACATTACATGGCAGCCTGTGGCACCGATTAATTTTCTTTTGTTACATATTTAAGTAACTTATTGAGTACGTACTCTCCGTCATTTGTTAGTTTGGTTTATGTGTGGGTATTATGGTGGATGGTGAGACAGAATGTGTACTGGGGTGTAACACAATGGAATCCATTAACATCATGCAGTTGAAGCACACATGCACAATTTGCACATTTACCATCATCTTAAAGTAAATGCGCAAATTATGACATGGGGGGGGGGAGTAACCAAGGATTAAGAGGTTAGTTACAATATTTGCAAGTAATATAATGCTGTCAAAACATTAGCTAGACCACTTAAATGTCTATATTCTTAATGTCATATTTCACCCCATATTTTCACCAGCAAATAACACAAACCAGGACATTACACAAAAATGTCCTGAAACACAAACGCTATCCTATAAATCAGAAGAAAAATCAAATCTAAAAGTCTTTCCCCAAGGTGAGAAAACACTTATATTTACCTTTAGCACAGTGTAAGAGTAAATTGTTGAATAGATTTACAGATAGTGATAATAATCATCCATTGCGGTCTTGAACACCAACTTTATCTGCTTCGGTGTTGTCTAATATTAGCTTAAAAACAGGTCAATTCTGGTTCAAAAGAGGTCAATTTTGGATGTCATAGTTACATGTAAATGTTATCGTTACAGTATTTTATGGTCCATGTTTCACTCACATGACAAAGGTTGAAGTATGCGCCATAAAATACTTAAACAACGTTTATACGTCGATAAAAACTCTTGAACTTGACAACAAATCTTACTTAGTACAGTAGCACAGTCTTAGTACTCCTTTACAAAGATAGACTATTTTTTTTATTATTTATTGGCGGTTGGTTGTATCAAAAGTGCCGTGTTTAGTTCGCGTTAAATCACGAGAAACACCACACTAAGTCCACACAGTGCTCAGAGAAGTAACTCGTCTGTTTTGTCCTCTTTTAGTCCTTCGGTCTAACAGCTGTTCCGGTGTAAATGAACGGGATTTGTCCGTTTTACCTTGTAGACGTTCTCCGTTATGCGGTGCACCTCGTCGGTCCGGGACATTGCTGCTGCAGGTTCAGTCACAACCATAAACTGGGGGTTTCCTCTGGAGAAGAACACGACAAAGACGACCCGTCTGCGCGATGCCCTACGCTCACTGATTACATGCGGACTGCCGTGTCCGTGGGATGCCTGCTTTTATAGGAAAGTCCTTCCGCGCGCCCACGCTGCTCCACGCAGACCGTCACTCTGCTACAGGGAAGAAGCTTTCAAGGACCGTGGGAAATCCGGCCGCCCACAATGGAGGGGAGAAAAAGTGGGACAACTGCAGGTGTTGCATTGAGCACGAAGCTGTTATATCCGATTTTGACCACAAGAGGGCAGAAAAGAGAGCGGTCGCACAGATCACTGTGATTACATCGGTTTATTTTCTGGCTGAGGTATTGTGGTTCTGCTCAGTGTTTACTCTACTGTTTTGTACCCGTTAGCTCTGTTTTTTCCAACATTCGCTCTTCTTTGGTCCAATATTATTATCTTGATCAGTGTTTGCTTTGGTCTTGCAGTCACTCCGGGACCAGCGCAGTGCTGTGTGGCGATTTCCACCTTGTTGCTATCGCAGCTGATGTGATCAAAAGTGTTTTTCTGTCTTCAACGTTTTCTATCAGGGTGTAGCAAAGCACACGCAAACTACCACAACCTGACAACAAGTTTTCACAGAAAATAGATTCATCAGAAAATTGTACACTTTTACCGCCTTTAATTTGCTGCTTTTCTTATCCTCTTATTCTAACCAAAACAATCAGAAAATGCAGCAACGGATTTACCTGCTTACAGTGAGTCTTTGAAAGCAGCACGATTAACCACGCCCACATATGAAACGTCCACGCTTGTCCACACCGTAGACTCCGCCTCCGACCATTCAGAAAATCCGTGGTTGTAGGTTGTGTAGACAGTTTCATCCACAACATCTGAAAATATTTACGTAATACTCTTGGTGGCATTGAACTATGAATTTATCTTAATTTATTCCATATGATTCCATATTTTATTTGAGGCTCTTTGTCGTGTGATTACACCCCTTAAGCTTAAGTCAAAGATAAACATTTATTTTCCATTTTAAAGAAAATCATCTTTACTACTTTAGTTTAGTCTACGACAATGTGTTTTGTATTTATGCATCATATTTTGTAACTGTCCAGGCTCTATGACTAAAGATATAAGTATAGTTATCCTCAGTTATTTGCCCCCTCTAAATTTAAAAATGCTCATATCTGCTTTGACAAAACATTGTCATTGATTTTAAAGATAGTCTTAAGACCAAGTCATCATTTCAAAAATGATCCATTGTGGTTATTTTTGTTTTTTTTTGTTTATTGAGTCCATCATTGAACAATTTTGTGCTGTTTACTATTCTGTAATCTGATTGTAGTGTAACATTTGAATTTCTGTGGCCATCTTGACCAGGACTCCTGCTTGTTAAATAAAAGATAGATAAAATAAATTGACAGTTTTTTCTTTTTTTTATTCTATAAAGCGACATTCTCTCTGAAGTTAAAATCGTGTTGCTTTTGTTTTCTCCTGCTCTGTGTTTACATGGCTGTAGAGATCTTGCTGAGTGGACTCTACTGTCAGTGGGTTGGATACACATTCTCTTGGATTTCATTCAGCTGCGTGGTCAGATAGGGAATCCCACACATTTCAACGAATCACGATTCTGGCAGGCGTTTTCAGAGAAAATGTTATTTTTAAATGTCTGATAAAAAGTCATACAAAAAGATAGTGTAGACCAAATAGACTGGGTAAACTCACTCAGAACAATAAGGGTTTTTTTTACAAACCCCCAAATCAATCTACAGGATTGATCTCTGCTGCAGTGAAGCATTAACATTGCCAATAGACACATTGATCGGCTTGCTT